>JAANSN010001875.1:0-28701 GCA_036850665.1 Dicranocentrus wangi | reverse complement strand
AAAAAAAAAAGAAAAGAAAGGAAGAATTTTTTGGTCTATCAGCCAAAAAATTCCTCTTTGCGTAATAATAGTAATCATAATAATAATAATAATTAGGAATAGTAATAATATGTAGTCGTCGTCCTGCTACCAAAAATATTTTCTTGTTGATCATCTTCTTTCTTGTCCACAACAAACTGGACAAAAAAGCAAAAAAGAATCCTCGGATCCGTGATTCTTCTGTGCCCTAATAATAATAATATTATTTATTAGACCTGGGCTAATTAAGTATTATCAATAACTCTCTCGAAATCACATATTTTCCTCCATCTCTAATAATATCTGGTGTCCAATATCTACTGGTGGTTGTTGTTCTTCTGGTGGAGGTGGTGAGTGGTGAGTGGGGACACTCATCATCATCATCATCATCATCATCATCAATCCCTCCCGTAAAAAAGAACCTGTGCCATAGCAATTATACTATAAAAAACCTCTAAATTGTCATCAACAAAAAAACAAGCTGGCTGGCTGGTGGCTGGCCAAATTATTATTACACCACCTCGGCCTCGGCCTCGGACTGTGTGTCTTCTTAGTAATAAAAAGGAGAAATTTCTTCATTTTTTCTGCCTAATAGAGCATACTATTTTTTTATTGTCTCTCTGTCTCTCACTCTTGTTCTCCCACAACTGCTGTTTCTTGTTCCACCACCATTCCTCATTCCAAGTTCCTCCCAGCCAGAGTGTGCCTTGTTGTTAATTTGCAGTAAATGCCAAATTGGTGTGTATTAGCTAGGCATAAAAAAAAGTAGCCGTCTAATATCTTTATCTTTATCTTGATTATCGCGTGTGTCATGTGTGTGCATGTGTGTGTGTGTATGTGTGGAAATAGTTTTGTCGGGTTCGGGTTATAGAGGGGAGGGAGGGATGTGTGTGTGTCTCTGTGAGTTGTTTTTTGGAGGTGTTGTGGAGGAGTAGTAGTTTTTTTAGTAGCTCTTTTGTTGATTGACCGACAAGCGACACGACGACCGATAAGAATCACACTCATCCAGAAAATATTATATGACCATATGTCATATTATTATGGAGGAAAAAAAATATTATGTGTTAACTCATTGTTTTTTTTGGGAGCATATAGACAGTAGCCAGAGCTCCTGTCTGTGAGTAGTTTTTTTCGTAATTCAGGAGGAATAAATAGGATTAGGATAATAGTATCTGGATTTATCAATACAATAATATATTACTGAATGAATACCGGTCCAAAAAAGACATAACAACCATTCCGTCACCACCACCACCATCAACACCGACCACCACCACACGCTTCAACTCGCCTTCTTTTTTGACAAGATGGGACGACATTCAGTAGTCGTTCGTGTAATTCTCCAGGACGCGAACGGCGGACGGACGGAGGAGGAAAGCAGTATTTAGTAATAGGGAAAAATTGGTGGACGAGATTGGGCTTGTCATAATAATATTATGTGAAGTTTAGTAGGGAAGTGACGTGGTGACTGACGAGTACGACCACGACGACGACGACGTTTTGGGCGTTTTATGTAGACCACCGCACACCGACCGTGCTGTAGTTGTTAGTTTTTTGTAGTCTAATATGATGACACATTAGTAGTCATTATTAGTGACACCCGAATGGACGGTTAAAAGACGACGAGTGACGATGACAAGGAGACGGTTTTTAGGAACATGATGATGGGAAATTGACAAATATGAGAAGGGTAACTCAACTTGTAGGCTTGTTCCTTGAGGCAATATATATGTATATAGTGAATAGTGAGGAAGGGGAAAAAGTTTTAGTGTGCCCTAGTTTTAGTTTTATTACTTAGGCTGTCTATCAAGGCATAGACAAAAGAGGATATAATGTAATTTTAATTTTAGGAGAGTATAATTCCTCACATCCAAATATGGTTAGGAGAGGAGGTAGATCATCGTATTGATTGATACTATTATAAAGAAAGACAATAGTCCTAATACTCCCTCCTATCCTGCTGCGCCTCTTTCATCTTTGCGCAATTTAGACACTGAAATGGTTTTGGCAGGGAAATATTTATTACTATTCCACGGATTTCATTTCATTTCTTTTTTATTATATCACTTGGTAATAGCCCCCCTGCGTGAGTGAGTTGGGGTGTTGTAATTTGTAATTAATGCAAATTATTGGCCGACCGACACTTTAAATATTTCAGCTGAAACCCAAAGTGTTCATATATATATGATATATATTATATATATATGTGTATAAACTAATTAATTAATTATAAATTATTATTGATGATAATTTTATATATTTATTTTCTCCTACTTTTTTGCATGTTTATCTCTAGACTAGAACAAACACACTGGCCGTCTGTCTACATCAAGTCTGCAACAGAAGAAAAACAACCAGTTGATTCCCTGGGATCGATGATTTGATTATGCTGGTGTGGGACGAAGAATACTACCTATGCACATTTGACTACACAAAAAATTGTTGTTTTATTAATTATTAATCAACAGTTCGCAGCCAAGGCCCCTCACCTGCGAGAAGACTTTTTTTGTTTTAGCTCTAAGGTGGTGGTGTTTAAGCAAAAAAAAAAAACTTGAACAAGTGACGTGTGTGCGGCGTGTGTTGAGCTAATCGTAATATTATTCTCTTTAGTGAATGTATGTCTTTTATTAGACATCGACTTAAACCCTCTGATAATACTACATTATCAATTATATACAGACAAAAAAAAGCAGACAAGTCGTTAAACGTCAGTGAGTGCTGTTATTATTATTATGATTATTATTAATTTATTAATGTAGTGTTACGGTTTTGTTGTTTATTGTTATTACTTACGACTACACACACTGGCTGGTTACGTTTGCGTTTCATTGCTGACTGATCCTGATAAGGAGTACAAGATAAATACTCATTGAAATAATAATAATACAAAAATATCAAAGTAGGAGCTAATACTATATATATATTTATATACATGTTGGAAAAAGTCGCTTTGGATATACAATTTACAAGTGCAAAATACAACTGGTTTTAGTTGATGTGATGTGTTTCTAGATGAAACTGAACTGAAATCTAACGTAAGTCAACAAAATCCATTTTTTTAAAGTTGTAATTATTATTATTTGTTATTGTAGCCTGACTCGTGACTTGAAATGGGAATGGATGGATAGTTGCTAAAAAATGATACGAGTGCCATTGGCATTCGTGATTGTACATATTTGCGAATCATTGTTTTAAAAGTTTGTCTGAAAAATGGGATAGAGAAGCTAGAGCTGGAGTCTTTCTTTTTGACAAATATAATTGAATTGGTTTGATTCTTCTTCTGTTCTCCGTCATCCGTCCGAGTTAGGCTTTTAGTATCCACAGGATTTACGTAATCTTGATGCATAATGATGAGATTCTGTCACCCTGAATGACTCACATTTATGAATATTTATGTAGTAGTCCGCCATATTGTTCCATTGTCATGTTTAGCAATTCTTCTGTCTGAAAGATAGTTGCTCAAGTTTGTTGACGAAAGTGACCTAGGAAACAGTCATAAAATTAGTATGAATGAAGTAGTCAGTTTTGACATTAACAAGTCAGGCGACATTTACAAATTAATACATAGAAGCAATCGCAAATCGTCGTAATTGGAGATTAAGACAAATATTTCCGGTGTGATGGCGCGGGGCAGTGTAGAAATACGTAGTAGAGTAGTAGTGCTGTTGTAGATAAAAGTTTTATCTTATCATCACGGTTGCGTTTTGCTCCCGTCATCATATCATGAGTTAATTAATGGGCAGGTAATAAAAATGTTGTTAAATGTGTAAATGCGTTTTTTGTTTTTCGGTGCGTCTAGATTTTTTTTTCAAGACAACAACGTGACAATTTTTGTGGAATCAAAAAGCAAAGTGTTTAATAATAGTAAACAAGATGAGGGAATACAAGATTGTAGTACTCGGGAGTGGAGGTGTCGGCAAGTCAGCACTGACGGTACAGTTTGTTCAAGGTATCTTTGTTGAAAAGTATGATCCAACTATAGAAGACAGTTACAGAAAACAAGTGGAAGTGGATGGCCAACAATGTATGCTGGAAATACTTGACACTGCCGGAACTGTACGTACAATGTTTATGCTGATTCAACTAATTAGTGATTATATTTAATAATGGTGATTTTTTGGGGTTTGCGGAATAAGTTACTAACTCCTTTTTTGTATGCACTGATTACGCGATAACAGGAGCAGTTCACCGCCATGAGGGACCTGTATATGAAGAATGGCCAGGGTTTTGTGTTAGTTTACTCGATAACAGCACAGTCAACATTTAACGATCTTCAAGACCTTAGAGAGCAGATTCTTAGGGTGAAAGTAAGATTGTCAAATGTATTGTTTGTATTTTATTACATGATGAGTGGAGTGCTTTGTTTGGGTTGACTAATGAAAATCACTAAACTCACAGAGCTAATATGTAATACTTGGATTTGTTCTTGCTCTAGGATACGGACAACGTCCCAATGGTTCTAGTGGGCAATAAATGTGATCTGGAAGATGAGCGTGTTGTTGGAAAAGATCAAGGGTCTAATTTAGCTCATTCGTTTGGTTGCACCTTTCTAGAAACCTCAGCCAAAGCAAAGATCAATGTTAATGATGTAAGTAGTAGAGACAGATGTGATAATAATATGCTCTTGAATTAGGTGTTCTTTAATTTTCGAAAATTATATACGGTGACGATATTTTATTGTTGCTTTTCAACAGATATTCTACGATTTAGTCCAACAAATTAACAAGGTATCACCAGTGGGGAAGCCGGGGAAGAAACAGAGCAAGAGCAAATGTACTCTTCTGTAAAGACTGAAATCACTACAACTACCAAACTATTCACTGTAGTTAACAATGAAAGAGAGTTTAATGAAATAATCTAAGGGATACCGTACTGGATGCCCCAAAAGATATAATATAATATAATATTTGTGTGGAGAAGCGGTTAACTAAATGAAAATAATTATTTCATCTGACAACAATCTGTGGAATCAAATGAATTTCTTGTGAACTAGCCAGGGGGAAATATTCAGTCTTTATCTCAAACCATAAATGTGTTTTGTGTGTGTGTGAGTTTTCAATTTCGAGTTAAAAACTAGTTCTTAAAACGAACCAACTGCTACTCGGATGGTCGTTACTACTGTTGGCTGTTATGCACGTGCACAAAAAAAACTCTATGTATCATCATCATAAGAATTCTTCATTCTTTGTTTTTAAATGCGGACGTTAAACGGCACATACAAATATTATGATTATGCACCTCCTACTTGACCTGTTTACAATCAGTAATTCGACAATGAACTCCAGTTTGCACAAACCACATTTCCTGGTACATAGCGAGAGTGCAAACACACCTGATGCTCACCAATCTCCTCCTGATTGAAGATTTAGAGATTTATAGTGAGAAAAAATTGTTTCCCCTTAGCATGATATGACATATACTGTGTTCGTTGTTGTAATTGATGTAAATTATTGCTGTTATGATATGAAAGTGTAAAAACTGAAAAAAAATGTTTGTCAGAGCAGTGCGAAACTTGACACTTGTCATGCAAATCAGCAGTGTTTCTTATCTTCGCATATAAATGAATATATATATATAAATAAAGTAGTGGGTTTATGGATCCAGTATCCTACTCTAAATATTGTCATTAAACGTATTATTAACTAGAGAAAATGCCATGATATCATTAACTGTGCTTGTTGACGTAATATATTGAGCTAAAATAAAAGCTCCTGGTTCTATATACAAATCCATGATTGATTAAGAAAACACTAATCCTGTCCTATCGTAAATGGTATTTCCGGCAATCCAACATAATATATTACTACTGATAAGAAAGTTTTGTGATCATTATAACAAGTTGACATACCTACATACATGCTAAGTACATAAATATTGATGTAATTTAGAAATGTCACCAAAATATACCTGTGTGCATAATATATTTAAATTATACTCAAGTGAACTTGATTTAGTAAAAAATGTCAGGTATTTGTTGTGTGGTAGCAAACGCTGATACGAATTCCTGAAAGCTTAAAGCTAGTCTGAGTTATAAATGTTTTCTTTCTTAATCTACGCTGATGATGCGACGACTTTTTAAAGCTTTTAAATCCTTATTTTTGACATTACTGAAGTTTATAATTTTCTGCAATCTGTCGAAATTGAGTTGAAATCTGAGTGGAAAATTAGTGTTTTCTAGAAGTGTATTGCTGGCATTATGATTATTACGTATATTGTTAGTGACGATAGGCACAATATTATAATTGATGAGCTGAAAAAACGGAACCCATACTCTTTCGCCTTTGTATCAGTATATATATAAATTATAAGCAAGATTCCATTTGATTCTGCAATGAAAAAACACTTGTTTATAACGCTTACATTAATGTATATGTATAATGAGGAAACAAACTAATGACATGTTGCCCCTCCTCGTTTATTTGGTCATCTGTGAAATACATACTCATGACTGATAGTCAAGTATGAACTTCACACTGCGCTTCCATTTATTGAGATACGGATTCCCAAAAACTATTCTGTAAGTAGAATTTTATTATCATTTACGTTGACAAATTAGTTGAGTCCAGTTTACTGTATCATCACACCTCCCTATACTACCTACATATATAATATATTGATTATGACGTAATAATTAAGTTGAGCGTAATTTTTAGCAAACATCCTCATGATCAATTTTGTGTAATCCAATTGGGTAATAAGCTTATGAATAAAATCAAATTATAATTGTGCTACTCTCTGTTGAAAAACTGAAATAGCAGGTGTGCGCGTGGCCAGTTGTGTCCTCATACACTTTCTTTCAAAGCCATAGCCAGTGTTTCAGTGTCTGCAAACTCTTGTTGCTGATAAGGCAGTTGATTATGACATTTTCTCCACATGTGAAAGTAATCAAGGGACTACTTCACAACGTTATTCGTATTCCTTGCGTAGGTTATAACTGAACATGGTGGTTATATAAATTTGCGTTCAATGAGTTTGCATTTAGGAAAATGAACGAATGGATGGACGATAGAAGGAACAACAAGTAGTTGTCAAAATATTAGGCCATGGTTTCCTTACGTTGCACGGCTGGAAATCACAATCACAGTGTCAACTCGACGAATTTCATCCAATTCCTACTTGATTTCTTCATCTGCGTGGTTAATGATTTCTGTATCATGCTAATTGTTAATTGTACACTCGCACCAATAGGCAAAAAATGCTTAAAACATGATATCTCAAACCAGAAGTAAATAATATGCTGATGATGATCAAATGCCATTTTCAAATCATCACACAGTTAAACATTCCATCAAAACTTTGGTTGCATTCTGTTTTATGATAAGAGGTGAATTGGTTAAAATTTAAAAGCAAGCATTTTTCATTCTATTACTCACGAAAAAGAGGATGAATAGCTTATTTTCGAGGAATTTTAGCTGGGCTGCTCAAATAAAGACGGATATAAGTACGTATTATAAATGCATATATGCTAGCTTCATATTATGTATTACTTACCTCAATCAGTGTTTACGGGTTTACACGTATTAACTGTTGTATTAGTCTACCTAGACATATTACTCCTGCAGAAGCCTGTACAAATCCTTAGCGGCTAAAATGTTATCTCATAATATATTTTATTATGTATTACACCTGACCTTTAACCCCCGATAACTTCCTTGACACTGGCTTACTCACAAAAGTTGCCACTCGTTCAAGATTAGCTAGTCTTCTGTGCATTCAACTAAAATGTCACATCGGCAACCCTCCTAAACTCCCAACAACCCGTTTGAAGGAACAGGAAAATGCTGTACAAGTTAATAAAGCCGAAAAGCCTTTCATCTCCGAAGAAGTCAACAAGAGGAAGCGAGACGTAGCGACATTTCAATCTATTTCATCAATAAATCCTGGGGCATGAAACATGCTGGTGACATTTGTAAACGAACATGCATAATATATTTAGTGTCATTCATTAGTTATCAACGCGAATTATTTATTAACCCTACATGTTACCCTACCCTACCTACGCATATTACATGTTGGCTCATGGACTCATTAAAGGGATTTCTGACATGTTTATGATTATTTTAATCAAGTTACTAAAGAAGTGTGTATCAACTGAGAAGGTGCTGATGAGTACGCAGGTTTTTTTTATCGCATATCATCCAACACACATGTGGAAAATGAAACACTGAAAATTAAGTCACGTAATAAATAGTCTGATATGGCATGGCGTATATTATATATCTCTGTGTAATCGAGACGAAATGTAGGCTTTTATGTAGGGGTTGACTGGATTTAACATGACAAACATTTTGAAGTTTAGTTCACTCGCATAATATCATTTTCTGTGACGCCGTCGTCAGGCCAGTGACTTGTCAACGTAGCCAGCCAAACGCACTTCCTTCTAAGTTTATTCATAATTTCATTTTTATTCAACGTTACCGTGAAAAATGCATTTTTCAAAAACAATAACAGGAATTTTGCTAACGTTTTTTTACTCTCATGTCTTCACATACGACATGAGTTTTAACACAGACAAAGATATTAGCCTTTGGAAGTTCAATGGTTCGTATATTTATAGCAAATCTATAACCAACGTCGGGTCCCTACTCCCAGTGCCATTGTTGCGTGCTTCCCAACAAGAGAAATTTCCTCGGGTTGGTCTCTGGTTGACACAATATGGAGGACCAGATGCGGAAAACTTTTTCGAGTTAAAATATTTATTGAAGCACCAACTTTTTGCTCAAGGATGGGTTCATTTTATTGCCTCGCCCACGGTACCCGTGATTATCAGATCAAATAGTGGCCAGGAGTTAGGAAAATTTTGGTCGGATGGAGCTCATTGGTGTGACGCAATTGTGGCAATCAATCGTATGAATTCAGTAAGTTTCGATTTTCCATCTGGTTCTGCATCTAACTACTTAATTGTGCTATTTTACAACTCCTTTTTTGCTGCTTCCCTTGATAAGATTAGCATCGAAACTTACACTCGGGCCCCTGGGGACTATGCCCTAATTGACAAAGTCGTGATGGGAATCATGACTAACATTACCCAGCTAACTGGCAGAACTCTAAACCCATGTTTTACGTCGCCCCAAACTACGATTTCTGAGGATGGCGATGACCCTACTGCTCCGGATATGCTGGAAAAATCGGGACCTTCTACTAGTGGAATTATGGGGAACGAAACTCCTCCAGATATGCTGGATAAATCGTCATCATCCAATCGTCGTCAGTCAATAAATTCCGGAATGAGTTCAAATGGAGGAAGGATGGGAAAGTCGGGTATGGCTCCAGATCTGGACACGAGGACAGTAACAAACAACGAACTACAACCAACAGCCGCAACCATGTCTAATGTCAATGGAAATTCTGAGGTGAAATGTGGCTGCTCATGTACCTGTGCCAGGATAAAAAAGGATCAAATCTCTAACACAACCTCCTCCGGTTAAAATGATTGATGATTGATGCATTACCGGCATAATTAAGAATATTGTGTAATAGTTAGTATCTCATTAGTTAGAAAGAATACATGGGTAATCATCTCTGCCAAAATTCTGGTTAATGTAAAGTAGTAAATCCTAGTAAAATTACTGATTGAAAATTATTTAATTTGTGCTGCAAGCTGGAATATATTTACTTAATGTCGGCATGAGACGAGCATTGACATAAAGCGTTATACACGTATGCATGGGAAAGAAGGATAAAAAAATCTTTTTTCACTCCTGCATTTCGGCTTAGGGTTGCATAGGAGTTTTCCAAAAAAAGAAGCATTTATCATGTAAAGATTTGTATGCCTAGTTTCTAAAGGCACCAATCAAAATAGGCATAGTCTACGAGTATTTACTATCGCTACTTACCTATTCAAATCTGGTATACACTGAATTATTACATTTACATGGATATATACCGATCTACAAATTGGCACCACCTTCCACACTTCCTAGGTCTCCAGCGGTTGTGTATGCAAATGTTCAATGTTTGTGCTTTCGTGCATGTCTTCTGAAGAGTTAGTGGTGTGCTTCATGTCGTTCATGTGCCTAAATCCAAAGAAGGGTGAATTCTCTGTCTAGAAAGTGAGTCAGTGAGAGTAAGAGAATCAAAAATGAGAAAATGGGATATCATGGCGAATGTTGGGAATATTCACCAAATCTTATAAAATGAAAAGGAATAACCCAACGAGCTTGAAATGCTATTAACAAATGAAATAATATATGTTATCTAAGTATTAGCAGTACTTTATAGTATTAAAATGTGACATTTGTGTCCTCTGGAATTGCATAGGTACATTCATTTCGGTTTCAACAAGTCGGTTTAGTTGGCGTTGCTTGCTATATTATTTGTGCAATGCAAAGCAAGAAGGTGCAAGGTAAATTGGTAGATGCTTATCATTCGTACATGCATTGCATGATTTGCCTTATTCCATCCATATCTTAAACCTTTTAATTTCACACTGACTTAAGTATTTGCATCATTACTTTGATATCTGCATTTTGGGCATTTTGTTCGTCCGTCTTACGTGTGACTGCATGATTTAAATAAATTTGATTTTGGAAAGGATAATCTAGAAAAACATTATTCCTACACAAAAGCAAAAGTAGCATGCTACGGGCTCTACTAAAAATGGAGGCATTTTACACAAAGCTAAGGTGACGGAACTTTTGGCACCTACCTACCATGCAACATGCAAGGGTTGCTGATAAACTCATTTCACAAAACTTGAAAAGGCATTATTAATGTGAGAAGCTTTATATAACTTTTTAGACCCACACAATTAAAAGCCGGTCGTCCTTGCTGTGCGTCGTAATAAATTAATTTTCAATGGAGAAACAACTATCCTCCTCCTCCTCGTACTACATGTTTAAGAGAAGCTTTGAGCGTATAACAAACCAGCACGAAGATCCAGTTAATTCAACCTTGAATGAGTCCAGGGCAGAGGAAGGGAGCGAGGAAAATAACGGACATGGACACAGTGGACTAAACAATACGACCGAAAGTTTGACAATTCGACGAGCATCAGTGGCTGTTGAAGCTACCCGTGGAAAGGATGATGAAGCAGTGCCCAGCCAGGAGAAATCTTTGTACACTTGTCGGGAATGCGGAAAGTCATTTCGAAAATTAGAATACTTTCGACATCATTTAATGAAGCACCTCATGTATGGAGATGAGTATTTGGAGCACCCATTCCGGTGCCGTCAGAGTAAATGCCTTAAGCGATTCGAAAGTAAGAAGGCGCGGAGGGCTCATGAATGCCGTCATCTGGCAGTGAATTCTTATACATTTGATAGGTGACATTTAATTAGATTACCTATGTAATAATTCCATCTACTAAGCTATCAGCCATTTACTCATAACTAAGATGGCCAATTATGTTTCTTTTCTTACAGAGTTCGCAAGTACTTCAACGACCATGCAAAGTAAGCGAAATTGTGAATGGTTGATGTGAATGGTGAATCCTAAACACCAGTGAAAATCGGGGGACACCAATCGGAAAATTCATACAGTTGAAATTGAAATTTCTTTCTTTCTTTTATTGTTCAGATACAAAATGTTAAATAAATCTAACGCTACTTGTTACAGATAATAGAAGAGTATTAATTTCAAAATGACACGTAAATCACTCGAGATAATGAACACAAGGTTACACAAAGTTAGTTGTAATTTTTTATTATATTATTTTTATTTATATAGTCTCACTTAAGCGTTTTTTTTAGCTTCCACCACGAGTTCATACGCACACTTTTCATACTGGTTGTCCTCTGAGGGTGAAAATTTCCTCTATGCGACGTTGACACTCGGGGTCTACATTCAAGATGCTAAAGAGAAAGAGAATCACTTATTAGTCGTGCATTTAAAACAACCCTAATAGTAGTAATAGTTAAAATATAATGATTATCAAAAGGGTTAAAACATACTCGTAGCACGTGTAAAATAGTATGTGTAGTTTTGCGAGTACAAACATTGTAGTGGTTATCATTTTGGACACAGTATCTTTGCTTTCTTCAAAGAGAGCTCGGTCTATATCCATTTCCCGGTCAAGCGAGTTTAACATGTAAAATTCCAATATGCATAAAGTCTGCAAAAACAATCGACAGTTTATACTCACAATCAATTGAATCTCACTGACTTCCAGCACTACCAACTGGACAGGTTCACACAACAAAGTTGTAGTTTTACTGTACATACATCAAATGTTTCCACAATTTTCTGAATGTAACCCTGAAGGTCCTGGTGAACAATACCACGGGAGTCCTGCTCCACAGAAATACAAATCAATTCCAAAGTTCCTTCCATTGCCCAGAATGACAAAGTCCCAAGGGAAAAGATGTTTGCAATTTGCTTATCAGGTATCTTGGAATCCAACTTTCCAAAAAATATCAGGCTGTTGATGTGTTGCTGCAATTAACCATATTTAAATGCAATTAAGTACATCATTAGATTGGTAAAACTGGGAGTTTTGGTAAAACGGAAAAATAGTCATCTGGCTCATAACTTAAAAACACTAACCATTGTAAAAAGACCTCTACAAGAATCTCGTACATCATTCCACAGCGCTGTAGGGATTTGCTTAATAAGATCAAAGACAGTTGGAGAGTGGTGAGGAACTTGGGGTGGATGTCTATAAAGGCATGAATTTTATTGCATTCGGAGTAAATACGATAGCGTATTGCATGATCAAAATGATGATAATAATAATAAATGTGTTCACACGACTTACGTTGAAGCCAAGTCTCTCATATTCGTAAACTCTGCCAACTCCATTGGTGTCTGCAGGTTTCCCAGGAGCCTCTTGCTTCTGAACATTTCTCAGTTTATTTAAAACATAAGGCTGAAATCCACTTGTAAGCAAAGTCGGAGGAAGTTTTGCAGTTTGAAGAAACTTTATCACATTATCATTCATTTCAGTTAGAACATCACACGTTGCAGAAACTACGCTTTTCCAGTTCAGTGGGTGATTTCCTGTCATTTTAAAAACACAAACGTCTGTTTAAAAACTTTGGAACTTAAACTCCAATTGGCTTGATTTCACCTGTAGCAGCTACCTACCTGGATGAGTTATATTGAAGAATACCATTACATCCGGGTTACCAACGCGAGCCTTCAGCTTAAATTCATAAAATGCTTGAAATTTTAAATATGAGTTTTGGCTTTTCATAGCTTCACTCATTAGCAGACATTGCTTATTGTTGGATGGATGCTCAATTGGGTAGTTAATAGCCTGGTTGAATAAATGGAGATACGGGATAGTAAAATGAATGGTTAACCCTGTCTACAACTGGTATTCTCTAGCTTTGGCTTTGTGCCAATTCACTTACTTCCGTAAAATACGAGTTCACTAGCCTCAAGTACAACCGCAAGGTCAGTCGTGGAATGTACACCCAAATGAAAACTCGACTAATAAATCCAATATCCAGAAAGAGAATAACGCGATCAAATATCTGCGACTCGAAGAATTCAGTTCCAAACGCCGTAAAAACGCCAGAGTACAATACAGGACCTATAAAAAGTGGCATTTCTTCTTCATTAGCATCAAGCACACAATCGAAAATCAAGTTGCTGTAAATTAATCTCAGAATATAATTACATTTTTTTTACTAACCAAATAAAAGGCACGACAGCCATATTAAACCAGCCAGCTTACAAGTCCCCCAAAAGTTTTCAACCATTTCCTCAATCTGTACCAATGAGCTTGCCGTCCACTTGACTTGTGTGGATGGAAACTCGAGACGAAATCGACGATGCATAATTCCATTAGCAAAAAATTCAAATCCAGCAAAGAATGCAGCAAGGCGAACAACCAGCAAATTCTCATGCACGAACCTACATAATATTACATTTTATCAGCAACACCACCACCAATTAAAACCTTCCTTTACTTAAGTATATTATGACGACAATTTTAGCTTATTAAACTTATTAAAATGTCATACTCAGAGGTCTCCTTCACAAGGAACATGGAGGCGTAGTCGGTGTCAAAGACTTGAAGAAAAATGAAGCAATGTGCCCACGCAAAGAATCCGAAACAAATTGGCTTGAACAGGAATCGCAAGGTTGCATAGCGCTTCAGCTGCTCAAGCAGTGATTCCGCAAAATGCTCAGTGCCTATTATTACAAACAAGGGTACATGGGTCAATTAGCAACAAGGAACTCAAAATCCTGAAATATACAAGTATTTTTTTAACAAGTACGAAAAAAATTAACTATATTAAATCATCATTACTGTTAAGACATAGTGCTTCCATGAACAAAGTCAAGTACACGACGACCACCAGCAGCACCCCAGAAATTGACAATACAGAAAACAGAAATGTTTTGACAACATCAAGCATGTAATTAACACCGAGGTAGTACATCCAGGCGCTGCTGCCTTTTGAGGAACCATACTCCCGAACGAATACACCACTGAACGCAAATAGCAAAATCAATTGCCATCCGCACGCCAGCCACAAAGCCTGCACCAGTCTCGACAGCTTTGTCTACAACAAAAAAAATCACAAAGAGAAACAACCAATTAATTTGACATTAACAATATAATAATATCCGTCTAATTAGCTAAGAAAAATGAGAAATTTTAGTAATAATAATTTCTTCCATTGATCTTCTCCTCACCTGATACTCTGCATGTTTCAAGTCTCTGGCTAGAACACTGAACTTTTGTTGTGTGGCCGTCATACTGGAGTACTTTTCCTGGACCGGTGGCGGTGGCGAGCTCGGGGCTTCACTGACACGAGGACTTCGAGTGGAGTAGTAACCGTCCCTCTCGTATATCGACCATTCTGGCAGCGTACTTGTACGGAAAGCCATGATGATGTTATTGCTAATTCTCGACTAATAATATCAATTTAAACCACTTTTCGCTTTAAATTAAAAAAAACGCTAGTTTTAAAACTATCCATTAAAACTATTTAAATTATTATATACACCAATAAACACCACACCACTTGTTTAGTTAACTTTTTGTAGAGGTTGAGATCCGTAGAAATTATACTGACAATTGAGAGAGTATTTATAGAAAAGGAGAGATTTACAGTTTTACTTACAGCTAAAAATAGATAGATTGTCTGTCAGTTATAAAAGGACAACAAGAACAACGCACACAAAAAGGAAGAGTTAAAAAAAAAGTTATTAATTTTGTCGTAATTGTTGTTGTTCACTTGGAGGCTTTTGGAGGGTTCTATATATAATAGTATACTCCTCTCTCTCTCCTCCTCCAATTTAGCTTCTTCTAAATTAAACTGCCAGGAAAACTAAAAAAATTAATCATCACACACTCGTCATCTTCGAGTGAGTGAGAGAAGAGAGCATGACTGTGAGATATGAAGGAAAGGAAGGTAAGATGATAGATTTGTGCCGATTTTGTATTGTGAGTACGGACGGACGGAGTAAGTAACACGGACGGACAGACAGACCTCCAGCGAAAAAGTTGCCGGGCTGTTGTTTCAACAACATTCAAGCTTGATGAGTAGTAGACGTCGTCGAGCTTGCGAGATTATTATTAGGCTCACCACCACGAATACTCAAGCATTCCATATCCAACATGTATTTTCTTGTAGAAAAACTGCAACTTGAAGAATGAAAGTAGTTAGTACAAAAAAAGCAGCGGCATCTCGGTAAGTAAATTGGATGGAGCAGCAGGATAGGATGGCAGATTGCAGCAAGTAATAATTGTGAAACGAACGAAATCAAACACTTTTATCATTATTGTCATCTCTCTGCTCTTGATTGAGCGTTTCCTCCATTCCATGATAATTTTTAATTCCATGCAACTATTTACAACAGGAGAGGGTAGGAGAAATGAATGAGTGGGCGGACTATAGCAATCTTCTGCAATTTATATTTATAATAACATTCGAAATTTTAATTGTTGAACTGTTTTTTTTTGTTAATATATATATAAATATATAGGCGCGACAGAGGAGGGGTTAAATATGTCAGCTTAATTGAACTGGCATTTATTTTTTTGCATAGTCAATTGACGACTTTGTAATTTTTAACCCCTGGGCTGGATGGAGCTGACGCATAGTATGCATCTTTTAAATTGTTGATTCCACAAAAACCCAAGAAAGATCATCCGTCGCGTAGAACATAATGAGTTGCACCAGCAACTGTTATTCCTGGTTAGAGTGAAAGGGCTTTCTTTTCTAGAGTGTAAAAAATCATGTTTTAAAATGTTTTTTTTTTTTAAGTTATGTAGGATGTAGCGCCGGGAGAAAGCAAGCAAGCCCATTTCATTTCGTAGGTAACTAAAAAATAGCTTAAATTCGATTGACAGCGTCGCCTCCTTATGTGAAGAAAGGCATTGACCATATACTTTTATGCTTTTATAAAAACTTTTTCCAGTTTGCTTACATTATATTAGGGGCATGTAACCTTGACGCAGTTTCATTATAAACCAAATACTTTCTGTTTGCCGAATTTCTTGTATTTAAATACTAATACTACTACTTGAATTTTAAAATTGTATTTTGGGATTTGTCTAAAGAATTCGCCCCACATACACACCATCCATATAATTAGATATATTACTTTCACTAATTCATGGAAACTACTATTTTCACCTGTGGGAAAATCTCATTGACTTGAAACCTTCATTGAACATTTAAAACATGGGTTTTATTCTTTCCTGTGTGTGTACATCCTGCCTGTCGCAATAAACCGTGTGAATTCCGCCTTAAAACTCATATTATTATGTTATGCTCCTTCAACGTTTTGTGAACTAAGTCTGACTCACTCAATTTGGTGAGGTACCTTAGTGATGACAAATGACAAGTTATTCCTGTGCCTGGCTGCATGGGACATGGGACAACTCACTGTGTAAAACTCGCAATTCAGTCCGACGAGCATATCTGTATCAGTGGTGCAAATCATAGCATCAACACCAGCATCATCTCACACTTGTTGTTTCTCTTTTCTTTTCGCATGTTATGTCCATGCCCTGCTCTCCTAAACTCCACAGTCTTCCTCAAGACTTTGAGTAGATTGCAAGAAGACCATCTCTTTCTATCACAGCAACAGTTTCCCTTTTATTAAACACATTTCTCATATTAGACAGTCAATCGAGCTGTAGTAGCAGCTCAGAGCTTTTCCCTGTCTGGGGTATCTTGATGCTCTATCTACTATTCACAAGGCTATAATTAGCAGTCAACTTTGTCTGATCAAAACTCTTTGCACATTATCATGCAACTCCATGTGGATTCCATAAACTGACGTGAATCTGTACAAAATTGCAGTTTATCTGTGAGCTATTAAGTGTGATTTAACGAGGGCTTCGTTTAGTTCGAATCAATCTGTGACGTCGTGAACCAATTATTATGCCAATGGAATTTCAAGAACTTGTAAACTCGAGGAAGTCTTTTGTTGTGTCGAAGTCGTTGTCGTGTGAAGATCTGCTAATCGAAAGATAGCATAATAACTTTTGGATTGCTGGTTTATACATATGTGATATTATGCTATAGAGAAGTGAACTTTACGTTATATACTTAAAAATTTTGACGCGTGTCCAGTAGTGATCATTGTTCTGGACCTACGGGCGTTTAGAGAGACATACCAAAACATGGCTTCCTAGCATTTCACACAAAATGCAGCAGTGGTGAACCATTGCTCATTGTATTTGTGTCTGTATTGTTGAAACTGGTGTTCCAAAGTTCCAGCACCTTGGAGTCTCGCCTTGACGAAGAAATTGTAAGACATTATATAATATTTTTTTGTGTATTATACAGGTTTGCATGGATGCCAAAAACAGAGCTGTACAGTTACAACATTTGAAAAGTTGTAAACCATGTCGTATTATTGTAAAGTTGATGAAGTTGCATGCTCTCATTAAAATGGTGATAAAGAATTAATCATCGTCTCATTTAATGAGATTGCATTTCATTTCGTTTAATGAGATATTCTTTAACATTGAAATGTTGAATGTTTCATAGCGTCTCCCTCGTGGTAAGTGGCTGTAAAGGAGTTCCCAAACACCGAAAGGAATTTTGCAATCATGGCAGCACAAGTGGGCGTCAGTTTGCGAAACCCTGTTCGTGGAGTCCACGCTAATCCCAGGTTGAAAGCTGACCGGAAAAGACATCCAAGCAATCAGTCGAGTAGCTCATTTACTGCGTCATCGCTATGTTTTCCAGTAGCAAGACTACTCCTCCGCCAAGAAAAGGAGAAACGTCCGAAAGAAAGGTAGAACTTAAATTTGGAATGCTTCGTTGTACGCACATATTCCTCTGTTAGCATTTATCGTTAGGAAATTGTACGCAAGGGTGCACATGCATACCGATCATAAAATGGGATCCTATGTTGGGCATTAAAAAGGTATCACAAATCAATTAAATCACCACCCTAATCAACCCTATTGCGCAAAATTTGCATGCAAGTTATATGATACAACAGTAACAGTTAGTACAAATACCTATGCATACATACGACTTCAAGTAGACCATGTGCGGAATAATCTGATTTACAATTAAACACGTACACAAATCGCATAATAAACATTGCTTTTGTAATTTACAAATGACCATAAATGGTAACATTTAACACGAAATTAGTCACGACGAGGATGACTACTTGAAGATATGCTGAATGTTCTTTGTGAAACGTGTTGGGCCACCATGAATGCCTTGCAACGTGTGCATTGCCTTGCAAACCCTACATGTTAAATTTCCGCTTTGCATTAAATTCAATTTTTGCTTCTACTCAATCTATTTTGCGTGAAAATTTCTAAATTTTACGATTAAAATACAATTGTAACGTGCATGTTATGGATAACCTAGTTCTTGGTGATGCCTAAGGTCATTGATTGAACATATACGAGGAAGATTATATTCCATTATCTTCCGTACATTATATTCCATTATCTTCCGTTGCATTATATTCCAAAGAAATCGGTTGGCGTACACAATGAAAAGTGCTATGGATAAAAATTGGAGTAAAAAAGGTTTCGTAATCGTCTCGGCGTCCACCTCCTAACTCAATAGGAAACTAAATAAATAATCCTTACTCAAAGCTCATATTACATAAATCTCCACGTCTTCACTTTCATGATTGTGCAATACATTCATATATTATACTGCTATAAAAACGAATTCCCTTCAAGAGCAATGTATGCATGATGATAATGGAATGTTCCAGTTCAGTCATTAATAATATGACCCAATTTAATTAACATATTTGTCAAGTAAAAATATGTACCCATAAAAATAAAACAATGAAGCATCTTCCTTCCTTGAATTTACAGAGAGAAAGTTATTTGAAACTTCTGTAAGCTCATCAGTATTTAAAGAAACGGATAAAACTTTAATAAATCTGCACCTCCTTCTACGTGTGAATTATATTACATCAAGAACTAAATTAGCCTGACGTGAATCAATGGAATAATTGGAAGATGTTATGAAAAAAAATATTTAGTTGTTCAAATCCCATCAAACTAAAAATTCATGTGAATCTACAACGTGGAAAATATTTGGAATCGCAATTCTATAGTTGTTTACATCTTTGAGAAGCAATTTTATCATGTATGTACGCGGTACATGAAATCAACAGTTCGGCAGTATGTATGACGTAGGGAATGTAGGTACACATAATTGCAGGAATTTGAAAGAATCACTTCTACGTCAACCTGGCATTCTTGGCAACAAATCTTCTTTTGAAACTAATAATGTCCGTCAAAGCGGTTTCTACTTATCTTCTGCTACAATCCGTTTCACATATCGATCGAGTAAAACAGAATTGTCATCATATCAGCATTGATTGCTGATTCGCGTCTACTTTATTGTATGAACATTTGATGAATTGATGTTGATGGTGGATGTGCGCATTATTTCCAGCAACCAAAATGAACACCCTTATCTATCTAGCCTTTATAACACAATGTGAGTCGACGAAAGTCGCTTTAAATACGGCTGCGATATTAAACCATTTCGTAGTAATTAACAATTCCCCAGTTTAATTGCGAGTAGAATGATACCTCTTAAATTAGCTGCTATACGACCGGAAATAAAAGAAACCCTGTCAACGCACACCGCCATCATTTATTTAGTATTATTATATACGTTAGAAAGGAGTAAAATATGTGGACAGTCAGAAAACAATACAGACCATGAACTTAAATGCTGTTATATGTATTGTACTACTTGGTTCTGCTGCCAGGTGTCAACCTAAAATGTAAAAGTCTCAGATTTCAAAAACCAAGTAAGTCGTTATGAGTAAAGACGACGCTACGACACATACTTAAGTATACGGTATCTATTTATATATAGTTTTCTTTCTTGATATGTTTTACATTTCATTTCACCTGCATGAAAGAAATGGATCGGGTTCCAAAGCTGTTGTCAATTTCAAACTATCGATATGCAATGTGAGCGGAAATAGTGATGTCATTAATGTCGGTTTTATGGATGCCAGGTTAACAAGAATTGCTTAGATGAGGGACGATGCACCTGGCAAGTTATATGACCCAAGTCCATGACATCGCACAAGGCATAATCATTCTTAACATTTCAGAGTCCATAATTCATCGCTGGAATTGACAAATATGAGCTTCTTCTTATGCTTGTGAGTCTCACTTTGAGTATGAGTCTTATCAACCAACTTATAAAATAAAATGTACGTGTACACTTTCATAGATAGTGAAACGGGAAACATAATGTACCGAATAGGTAACATTCATTGCTACTAAAAAGCTTAACTAATTCATATATGATGCATGCATTCCAATGAAAGCAACACGGGCTGAAGTTAAAAGAAATAACGCAAGCTTCCCGTTGTACATATCAAATGCCATGTAATAATGATGCATGAGATTCCTTGCAGAGGAGTTGAAAAAAAACGGGACTGAGGACGAAAAATATGCGTAATATGACCGAGCGGAGACTATGATAAATTCAGTTGGCGATAATGCAGAATGTTATTACTACTTTAATGTCATCGTGAGATGATCATGCCTAGAGGATGTCTTAACGATGTTATGTAATAGTGGTTGTTGAACACCTAGTGATGTTGTATGGCATAATAATAATAATATTAAGAATGGATTTACTAAGATAAAATGCTATTATTTGAACGTTGAACTTGCGCATAAAGTAATAACGTGAAAGGTGCACTTATTTTAAATCCTACACGAGGATAGAAAAAATGAAAATATGTAATGTAACAGTAATTAAGGTACGAAATGATAGAATTTATTTATTTCAAGTTAGCACCACCCTTAACGGGGTCATTACACTACACTAACGTTACAATTATTTGCAATGGTTACATACAATATCAATTTTTTGTCAAATAGTTTTATAATATTAGAAGATTTAAAGGCTTTCTCCTCGTAAAAAGACTCTGAGAGAGAGAGATACAGTGAAAGGTTTTGCTCATTTCTGATACAGGGGGTGAATGTTGGGATATACTGTAGGCACAAAGAGGTAACTCTAATTATATAACGAATGATGAATGAAAGTGATGATGGTACTCGATGCTCCAATTTAGAGAAAGGAAACAGGTTGTCGCCGCATATTGCGTAATCAGTACAATTGACGGCACGGAAAATCTCACATTTTGCCCGGTATTGTATTAACCTGTATCTGTAGTGCAGTGCAGTCCTAATTGCAGTAAATAGTGCAAATGACTGCTTGCTTATCTACATAAAGGTTCTCTCATCCATAATCCACCCCCACCTGTGGCCTGCCACTGGCCCGACAATTGAAAGCGAAAGTCAGTCCAGAGTCGAGATTGAGTTGCGCGATAGATCCTACCCCCACCCAGGTTTCCTACTAACAAGGGTAAAAGCTATGTACCTAGGTGGAATAGGTGGATAAATGAAAACGGTAGACGTAGATGCTTGCTAAAACGTACAGTTAGTTGTGGCATTTATATTCCATATTTAAGCTATTTAAAATAAAAAATGCCCAATAAAATACGCTAACGAATATACGAAATATGGCCCTTGCTGCACTTGCCTATAAATGACTTTCACCATTAATTCTTAACAATGAACCTGCGCATCACTAGTCTTATTATATGTTTTTTTCCATTTCTGCACAACAACACGGCTATTCAAATTTATAGGTTTTTCATGGTATGTATATAGTATATTATGTATATATCACAAGACCCATAGTATTTAGTATTATCTTTAATCTTATTGGAATCAAATGGTCATCATCATCTTCATCATTCTACGTACATGTGCTCTAGACGTAAAGTTACCGATAAACCATCGTAACACTCATCATTCACGTGCATGCGAGAAGCGACGACGACGCGAGTGTATAGTGTATATTAGCGTCAAGAACAATGACTTAATTACAAACCCATAATATATATGTATCCAACATTTATGTTCACGACGACATTTCCTCTTCTCGACCTATCCAATCTATATCTTATCATTTGACTACATGCGCCGCCGCCTCCTTCCTGCTATCATCAAAATGTCAAAGATAATTATTATGACTAATTGTAATTAGCATTAGTAGTAGTAGTAGTAGTAGACCTGCCTCTATCAATTCCTTTGAGCATTAGTTGAAGACAAATTTATTACATAATCCTATTACTTACTTATTATTACAGTCATTTCAAGACTTGTTAATTTTGCATATTATGTTTCCGTCACCGCCGCCGCCGCCATTTGCAACATGCAAAATATGCTCAACACACGCTATTTTAGTACAAAGGATTTTTAGCATGGACAATACCTATATTTGGGGATTACCTGCGTAGTTTGTTGTTGTACAGGTGATGAGAGTTATACACTTTTTTTGCTTGTATATAATAAAAAACAAGGTGAGGAAAAAGCGTTTGGCAGAGAGTCGAGTGTATGGGTATGCAATATGCAATAGTAACAGTATGCATGCGTATTCATATTTCATATATCGTTCTTCTTGACTCTTACTTACTCTAGTAGATCAGGAGAGGATTAGGCTAGGATCATCATCATCATCATCATCATCATCGCACAAAATACGAGCAGGAGGATCAGGATCTGGTTATGGGAATACATATAAAATACGTTATGTGAGGAAAGGAAAGGACACGACGGACGACGACCATGTGATTTTACACAAAAACGAAAAAAAGAAGAATACACATTTTTTTCCCCATTTGCCATTGTAAATACATTAGGAAGAACGACGACGACGACGAATGTTGAATGAAGTTGTTGTTGTTTTGTGTGCATATAGATGTGTGTGAGGGACTCTCCTAATTTTGTTTCTTGTTGAATCCTTTTGAACATGTTTTATTAGTTTAGTCTCTGGACTGGATTAACTGATTTTGATTAGAAAGTTGAAAGTGGGTTTGTAAACTGTTAAAAATAAGCTGGAGTGTAAGTTACATGTGTGACGGAGTAGGATAGTATATAGTGTTTAAACCCCAACTGCGCCTTCAGTCAACATTTCCGTTCCGACTCTCATCCTAATCCTAAATTTTGCTAGTCAATAATATAAAAATACGATTTAAGTGGTTTCTCAGTCTGCGTGTGGGCTATATACATTTTTTAGCGTTTTTTTCGATAAAAAATTAACTCCACGGCTGTTTCTGCGCTGTACCAAAGACAAAAAAGTGACATTGGTTGTTGGACGTGTGTGGTTATAATCCCGTCAAACCATTTTGAGTTTCTGGGAGTAGATTTCTTGATAGTGAGTTTTAATAATTTTTTTTTGATTATGTCACGCGTGAAATAATGGTATATATTATAATATATTGTAGGTCATTGTAATGTACAGTCAGTAGTTGGTTGCGTCGTCGTACTTTTTAATTGTCATGTGTCAGAAATCCAATGTCAGTTCCTTATGGGTAGTAGCACTTATGTTCTTAATTAATCTTTAGGTTTTTTGCCATTTTCAATTTTGATGTCAATGTTTTCTTCAAGAGATTCATAACAGGAAGGGAAACACGGCACGTTGCCCATATATGATGGTAAAAAAATTGTTGGCAAGTTGGCTGGTGACTAAGCTACTACTAGACTATTTAAGATTTCGCAATTTTTTTGGGGTGTTGGTTCGGGGATGTTAAATGTCGTTAAAAGCATTTCATGTCGCATAATAATATGGTATTTTTATGGGATTCTGGACAAAAAAAAAGTCTTTTTGTTGTCAAGTCGGAGAGGGAGATTCCAGTGTTGTTTGGCATGATGATAATGATGATGATGATGATGATGATGACCATTAAAATCCCCGGGATATGGGTGTAAATTATTTGCAGAGATTATTATTTAGAGAGATATAATATACTTGATCTTCATCATCATCATCATCAGCATACTTGTGATCAACGCAAAAATGCAATGTGGAATGAGCATGTAGAAATGATGAGCCAGCAAAACATTGAGGTTTTTTTTATGTGGTGAAAAACTGCTCTTGTTCTTGTTGTGAAGATAATTAAATTACGTTTAGGCTAAAGTGCTCGCTCGACTAAATTAACGAGGCAACCTTAAATATCACATCTCCTTTGCATCTTAATAATACAATACATCTCTGCAGAAGAGAAAATAATATTATTATTACGTCTGGGGATAATGTACACATCATTAAGACGACTTTAGTTTAGGTAGTCCATCCAAACCTGCTTTATCTGAATCAGTTGTTGTGAGTGACTGACTTTTTAAAGACTTTTTTGTTTTTAAAGTTGTGGTTGTGAAGTAAGTAGTTGTCTAACAGATAACAAGGCTTCGTTTCGTTTTTGATAATGAAAGCAATCGGGTTGATGAGACAAAGCTTTCAAGGGAAATATTGCTATTTTGTCAGTATGCTTATGCCAGGAAATATCTAATGTTAAACAATTGATGTCGTACAACATAATATTATGCTTTTTTGACTACCATCTTGACTGTGAATTTTAATGGAATTTTGAAATTTATTACAAAAAAATACGAGACTATAACTATACTATGGTATTCTACTAATTCCGCTTTATACTACTTTTGGCTCCTGTGACTCCTGTGTTTTCTTTTCATGTCTCTATTTTCATTTTCTATAAAATGATATAGCATATATATTCCAGATTAAATATACGCGCGAGGGCTATCATCATCACTATGTGGAGGGGTTAATAATGTTGGTCATTGTTGGAGGAGTTGGCAAACTGGAAGAGGAAATATATCTAACTGGAAAATGTTTGTTATGAAATGTTTTCAGTGTTCGAGGGAGGCCGGTAATTACAATGGATAGACCGTTGCCGACCAAGGGTAGAGCAGGAGATGGGAGTGGGGACTCGGCTAGAGTTCAAGGATCTGTGGCATTCGACAGAGGAAACAACGATGGCACCAATGGAGTGCCCACCAAAAATGGCACTTTCATGCCACCACCGCTTCCACTTGCTGCGGGTGGAGCGACCCAACATGCGATGGTTAAAATTGGTCATTACGTTCTTGGTGAGACTCTAGGAGTTGGAACTTTTGGAAAAGTCAAAAGTAAGCTGGAAAAAGTTTTTAAAGACGATATGACGAGATTACACAAATTGATAGTATGTTATGTATATGACTCAAATGGCAAAGAAAAAACGGTGGATGGGATTATCGTATGTTTATATTCACCACGAAGCATTCATAGAAACTGTATGTGTTTTTCTTTCGTATAGTTGGAGAGCATCAACTTACTAGTCATAAAGTTGCTGTGAAGATTCTAAACAGACAGAAAATCAAAAGTCTTGATGTCGTTGGAAAAATTCGTCGTGAGATTCAGAATCTGAAACTATTCCGTCATCCACACATTATCAAGCTGTAAGCATGTTTTTTTTTGTCTGTAAATGGCTGTCATTTTGCTCTTTGTGTATAATTTTCATGCGTATGCTCTATTTAATGGCTTTCATCTTAAGTTAAGTACGAGCATCAACGACACCCTCGAAATTATATTATGCTTCAATTTTTGTCTCATTTCACATTTGTGAGTCAAGCTGTACTCTTTGTTTCAATTTACAACATTTTATATCGTTGGTGGGACAGCGATTGCCATTATCGTTTTATTACTGTAAGCCTGGTCAATTGCGAAAATATGTGAAACGTAGTTCTTCGGTTTCCTTTTACTTTTACCCATTAAAACATTAAGCAATCTTAATGTTGTATGTCATTGCCATCGCTTGGCTTTGTGCGGACATGTCAACACGTTTACTGAGAAGGTGGATAATGATATATATAATGGAAATGTCTCGTATCGCATGTGTTTACAAAATGCGATTATTATGACAAGATTTTATGACTTCCATGATTTTTAAAACCCTTAAAAAACTGAACCTAACAATGATATACTTGATTGCGAATTCAGACGTATTATTACTACTATATGTCCTACGTCGTATTCCTGTAAGTTTCTCTGAAGCGATTCCTTGAGTGTGGAAATTTCTGGATTTTCATATGATTTTTAAGACTGATTATGTTATAAAAAAAGTTATGATTTATGCTCATTCGTATTTGCTTACATTTCATGATGTTTTGGTTCTGTTAGTTTCTCGGATAAAATGTACAAAAAAATCAGTAGTTCAACTTGCTCATAACTATGCAAGACTTTTCTGCACCACCTCAAAAATCAGGAGCCGCATATGTAAAATGTGTGTGGATTATTATTATTACTACGTTGTAGGTACCAAGTGATAAGTACGCCAAGCGATATCTTTATGATAATGGAGTATGTTTCTGGGGGCGAACTGTTTGATTACATCGTTAAGCACGGAAAGGTATGTTCAAAGCAGTCTTTAAAAATGTCTAGACGCTAAAGTTGTTTTAGATTATATGGCATTGATGACAGGACATTCAACTTCTCTTTATAAAAATTGTTAAATGAATGCATTATCGGTCGTAGCTGAAGGAACATGAAGCTAGAAGGTTTTTCCAGCAAATAATCTCTGGAGTAGATTATTGCCATCGGCACATGATTGTCCATCGTGACTTGAAACCCGAGAATCTTCTCTTGGATCATACACTTCACGTGAAAATTGCGGATTTCGGTAGGAATTGGCACAAACTCATTATTTGATTATTTACAATTTGCGTAGGGGTTTCATATTAAAAGGAATACTTAATTACGATTAGTTTTGTTGCGAAATGATATTTAGGTTTGTCAAACATGATGATGGATGGCGATTTCCTCCGTACAAGCTGCGGATCGCCTAATTATGCTGCACCGGAGGTGATTTCGGGAAAACTGTATGCTGGACCGGAAGTCGATATCTGGTCTTGTGGTGTCATTTTATATGCCTTACTCTGCGGAACATTGCCTTTTGATGATGAACATGTTCCAACGCTGTTTAGAAAAATCAAATGTAATTTTCTAAAATTCTGTTTTGCAATTAGTTTTTTTTATCAAAGTGCATCCGTTTAGTTATATTTTAATTGCATCTTTTAGCCGGTGTATTTCCTGTTCCTGATTATTTGAACAAGAGCGTGGTTGGCATGCTATGCCACATGCTCCAGGTAGATCCAATGAAGAGAGCGACGATTGAAGACATAAAGTAAGCTCATGTTAGTTGTACTCCCAGTCCCATTTGTCATGGTACAAATGAGCATATTAATTGCACAATATGGCTTTTCATCAGGAAACACGAATGGTTCCAAAAGGATTTACCTGGATACTTATTTCCATCACCCGTTGACCAGGATACATCGGTCGTCGATCCAGATGCAGTTGCTGAAGTCTGCGAAGTAAGTTTTGTTACTAATTTTTTAAGTTTAGCAGTGAATACATGGATCAACTGATTAGGTAGGCAGCATATTGTCATGAAACAATTTAAACTGTATTGCCAATAGAAATTCGGTGTCAAAGACGGAGAAGTACATAATGCTTTGCTGAGTGGAGATCCCCATGATCAATTGGCAATCGCGTACCATTTGATAATAGACAATCGGCGAATCGCCGACGAAGCTGCAAAGGCAGAATTAAAAGATTTTTACGTGGCCAGCAGCCCACCACCCTCAGCATTTCCTGCCGATGGAACCCATAGTCCGGTTCGACCTCATCCAGAGAGAATTGCTCGTATGTCTTTTTGAGATATTTTTTTATTTCTTTTCTTTTAGGCATATTATAGTCTTCAACGGCTCATTCCGCCTGTTTATAAGGGATTATATTTAATTTAAATACATATATTAAAATCCTTAGGAAAAAATTTTATCCATAGGATCTGGCGCGGTATGTAGATGTTTTTGACCCGTAGATGCCGAATCCGTCGGTTAAAAAAGGGAACCCCCCCTTCAGTTTCGAGATAAAGTTTCGTCCTTTTCCAATATTATCTTAAATTATGCAAATTAGCTCATTTGCATAATTTAAGATAATATTGGAAAAGGACGTGAGTCATCGTAACATTAGTCTGGGCCCACAGGTAAGCCCTAATGAGTGATATATCATTCGAAAGGTAGTCACGCGTACATGTCAATGGTATACATTTCAAGCCTTAAATCCGTGAACTTTGGGAGATATGAAGGAAAGAAGTACCCATAAGGAAGCATGGTAAAGTATTGGTAACATTCCAATTTGCTTGGGCCTCTAGGTTAGCCCTCATGAGTCATATTTCATTCGAAATGTAATCACATGTAGACATCAGCGACGTTTATCGCAAGTTCGGATTTTGTGTACTTTAGAACATATGAACTCAATAAGCACCCATTACGAAACATAAGCAAGCAAGCGTGGTACGGGCTTGACAGTTCTCGTCAGATCACTTAAGTTAAGCAACCGGCCTTAGCTGAAACTGTTGGATGGGTGACCGTTCAACAGGAGTAAGGGCTTCTTGTTAATC
>JAANSN010001874.1:0-28732 GCA_036850665.1 Dicranocentrus wangi | reverse complement strand
GTTGACACCTAATATACTCTTAACGGGGAGTAAGTATTGGAAAAAGTAAGTAAAAAATAGCGTATTTTTAATAATTTAATTTAATTTTAGTGCATTTTGTTCATAAACCTGCCAGGCATAACATATATTTAATATATGCTTATTATCTTAAAGTAGCCTTCATGTGACATCTTCACTGACGGCTTCTGGCCACATTAAAATACGCAGAGAGAACGAAAGAGTAAGATTGCATTTCAGGTTTCAGTGCTCTTGTACTACTTAGCTAAAAATAGAAAAGTTGTGTAAGTGTTATAGTATAAGGGATATATAGTCAACAACAGCATGAGCAGATTACAGAGCAGAGGCGTGATATGTAGAGGGAGGCGCACACAAGGCACGAGAAACTAGTTTTGCACGGACTATTTATGTGTGCACAATGCAGAAACAACCAAAATACGTTTTGGGAGAACAGCAGCATCACTGAATGGCGAAAGGTAGCAAATTGTCAAGTGAGGAGGAAATACACATTTCACACAATTCCCTTCATTCGCGTAATTATTGCAGTACAAAAAAGTTTATTCTATTTAAAAACTCCCATAAATCCCAGTACGCCCGTAGTTTGTAAATAATCTTTTTGTAAAATTACAATCAACAAATCAATTTGATTTTGGTTGAATTATATAACTCTGGCAAATGGTGCTTTCTATTACTCCGAGCATGCTTTAAGCAGTATTCTCATTCATCGTAATAGTCGGATGGCAAACGAATTATATCCTTTTATACTGAAATTCTCAATGAATTCGTACTATTCGTAATTCGTCCAACTCAACCGAACTCGTCGTTCTTCGATGCGGGTGGACTACTGACACAACTTGAAACATTTGTTTTGCTATTCTGCATGCGTGACAGAGTGCAATACCAAGCTTACTCAATTT
Organism: Dicranocentrus wangi; assembly: GCA_036850665.1. Lineage (NCBI taxonomy): Eukaryota > Metazoa > Arthropoda > Collembola > Entomobryomorpha > Entomobryidae > Dicranocentrus > Dicranocentrus wangi. The sequence continues at coordinate 27,818 of JAANSN010001874.1, read as the reverse complement.
CTCCGAGTTGACTATTTCAATTTTGTCTCATCTATCCTCTCCGTGTTTCATGATTTTAGGGAAAACATTAAGAAAATACTAAATACCAGTATTTTTCGCTACTTATTCGAGAACCCAGCAAAAAATAGTAGCGTCCCAAATCCTGTTTATATAATGGTCGCAGTTTACCAATGGGAAAAAACATCCGGGGAACTCGTTGCACAAGATGCTTTTATCATCCTTGAAAATTGAGTGTAAATACTACGCAGATTGCGTGTGTGTTAGGTCACCGGGAAAAATCCATTCGTTTCAATCCTCTTTTTGCATCAGTGGCAATAACAGCAACTTCAAGTCGCATATGTCGAGTGTCAACTTATCCAATTAAAAATCAAATCATGGAGAGAACATTTGCATACCGGAAATGGTCCCGGCTAGTTTCCATTATTCAGCTTGTGCTCTACACAATAGGTCTCTTGTTCGCTGTGCTAATCTGCATATTTGTGATATTTGTAACTGTTGCAGCCGGGAAAGCTCAGGATCAGGAGGACAATAATGATAGTAGTAACTCCACAGTTACAGTTACCAACAATGCAACCCGAAGCAATGAAGAGAACACTACTGCCGAATTCCCAATTCCTTTCAGCGAATCCCCCGCCGATGAAATCCTGACTCTGAGTCCATACAAAATTGTGACCTTATGGATATACTTTATTGCTTTCACGCTCACCCTGGTGCTGCAGATGGTGGCGGCCGTGAAGCTTTTCAAGGCGACAGCAACCGTAAATTAACAAACAAAAACATTTTCTCCCAAAGAATGAGTTGAAATGAGGATTTTCATTTTTAAATACTATTTTTTAGAATGCCAATCTCGAGGTGGCCCTAGATCAGGCCAAGTTTTGGAGGGTGATTGTCGTCCTATTCACACTCATCTCCTCCATCAGCTACATACTCGCTTTTCTCTGGCCTAAACTCGTCGCGACCTTATTGATCCATGGAGTGTTTGTTTTTATCGTTTGGAGGTATATCAACGAGCTGGAAATTGCGCTTGGGGTGAACCAGAAAACATGAACAATATGATATGGAAGGCAGGGCGGGTCGCGTGGTCTTCGTGGAAAACATTAAATTAAAAAACAAGAACTGCTGTTTGTAATGAAAAATGAAAATTCTTGTAATAAAGGTTCCAAGTTTAAATTCAAAAAATATTTAATAACTCTGCTCTCCTCCTTTTGTCATTAGCACTTGTATGCATTATGGTACATAAAGACGGTAAAAGTTGTAATGTGTTTAATGCTATGCTCTTATCACGTAGTAGTAAGCTTTAGTATCATCAGAGACAGATGAACTGGGATTGACTCCAGAATGATTATCCACCTGTAAAAAATAACATTTAATTAATTTCAGAAATATTGCAAGCTCGAAAAATGGGGAAATGGGAGATTCGTTTGGGCAGTCGTTCTGCAATATAGCTAATTGGGTAGCAAAATTTTACTTGGCGTGGTCGCAGCAGCAGTGGTACCCGCCGCAGCTGTCGTCCCAGCGGCGGCTGTAGTCCCAGCCGCAGCCGTTGTTCCTGCGGCAGCAGTGGTCGCGGCGGCTGCTGTTGTCCCGGCAGCAGCAGTAGTTCCTCCTGCGGCAGTCGTCCCGGCCCCGGCAGTTGTTCCAGCTGCAGCCGTGGTCCCCGACCCTGCTGTGGTGCCAGATCCAGCAGTAGTCGCCAAACCAGCCGTGGTCCCTGAACCAGCCGTGGTTCCAGATCCTGCCGTGGTCCCTGAACCAGCCGTGGTTCCAGAGCCAGCCGTGGTCCCTGATCCTGCCGTGGTCCCCGAACCCGCTGTGGTCCCAGATCCAGCCGTAGTCCCAGACCCAGCGGTTGTTCCTGATCCACTCGTGCTGCTCGATCCAGATCCTGCTGCTGTGGTAGTACTTGACGTGGTCGTAGTAGTCGACTCACAGACGTAATACGGCTTGTGAGCGTACGACTGGCAGTGGCACCTTTGACCCTTGGGATTAAACCAGATCGGTCCATGGGGACAGGTGGGTTTGCCTGAGTAATTTTTTAAATGTTCAATTCAATCTAATATTTGTCGCTATCCTCTGCAATAAAGTATGTATCATTTAGCCAATTAGTGCTTTAATATTACTCGTTGTGGATGTTGTTTCGCAAACGTAGTAGGGTTTGTGAGCAAAGGACTGGCAGTGGCACCGTTGACCCTTGGGATTAAACCAGATGGGTCCATGATGACACTTGGGTTTCTTTGTCGTTATCCTCTTGGTCGTGGTCCTTTTGGTTGTTGTCCTCTTGGTCGTGGTTCTCCGTGTTGGTTTTTCTAAATTTTATAAATAGAAAATTTACACAACTGTTAAAAATTAGTACTCTTGTTATTCCGTCATTCATAAATAAATACCTAATCTGCATCGTGTGTGGTAATATAATGGTACTAATGGTAGTGTTACTTGTGGTAGCTTTCGAGGTGCAATCATAATACGGCTTCTTATTACGCATCTGACAATGACATCTTTGACCCTTGGGATTTGTCCAGATTGGTCCATGCTTACAAGGGCTGGGATTCTTGGTTCCGGCTTTCTTGGTCGTTCCGGGTTTCTTTGTCGTTCGCTTCGCTAATTATTACAAAAAATCCTCAATTTAATGCTGAGGGGAGGATATAGTACAACAAGCATTTATTTATGTACTTACTTCCAGTCGTCTGAGGGTCACATATGTATCCACACTTTCCCCAACAATGACATCGTTCTCGGCGTGGACTCAAATTCTCGTAGTTATTCCCTCGCTTGCACTCTTTGTTGGCAACCCCTGGAACAAAAGATAATCATTATTATGGGAAATTAAAAATAATATTTCAACGAACCATGATTAATAACGCAATTTGGAAAGCGGGTAGAAATTTTACATCTTGATCCCTTGGGAATACTTGAAGGAGGACAGGCAATTGCGACTTGGACAATTGCGACTAGCGAGAGGACCACAATGTCAACTCGCATTTTGTTGTTTGTCAACTTGTAAAAAATATTAAAAAGCTGGAGTTTATACTTGAGGGGGTTCAGGTTTCAATCCTGATAATCGAATGATAAATCCTAGGAAGGGGTTGCGGCTTATATACTCCAGAGAGGAAATGGAGGATGCGGAGGAATCGACGCAATTTCTTCCAGATAAATAATAATTATGTTGACAGCACGGAAATATTTCATTGTCACGATTCCAGATTTTTTCCACTCCTTTCTTGTTTACACACGGTTACCATTATTGGAAAAATGGGAAAATGTGTAAATGGATCAAGGATAAAACCTAATCGTAAGGGCATTTTGCAAATTTATGCATTTCTGGCTGTAAGTAAAACAAAAGTGTAAATAATCCCCAGCTTGCATGGGCATGTAAACAACACAAAGTACATCATATCATAATTTAGTGGTTTTGCGTAGAAGAGTTAATCACCTGAAATTTTGCTAAACGAATAATATCTGGAAAATAAAATCATTAATAAAATAGTGTGGACTGTGGGTTAAGTCATGAGGATGATGATCACTCTAAATTGCGAAGGACAAGTCATTTTTGCTGAAAATCAAATGTAGCTTCAGTCATGTTGCCAGTTGCCAATTAGGTTGGCTGACTGGAAATCTGGAAATCTCATTGCGAATACATCACACACATTCTTTTACCAATTTGGTGATTGGTACTCATGAAGCCCATGAAAGGAAAGCTGAAATAATTGTAACAAAATAAAACATTCCTAAAGTTGTAAAAATATGACATGCTAAAATCCCCTGACCTACCCTTCGCTCAGAGAAAACATTCGATAATTCTTTGTATAGAATGCAATTTTTTCCGGAAAAGCCAATATTATTGTCAATGAATGTGTGATGTATCCTGAATCTGTATACCTACTCATTCATGAAACCGTCGTGTAATTGACGTAATCCACGATGATGTGATTAATTGCTCCAAAACCAAAACAATTGCCCCTAAATCTCAATTTAAATTATGTCAATGCTGAATGTCACTATTCCTGTGGATTTTTTTCAAATTAATTAGAATAAAGCCAGATTACACTGGCTCTATAATTACCAAACTCGCTACTAAATAAAATTGATGATAGTTGTTCACAAAAAAATCCAATAAAACATCTACAACAAAATTCGTATCTGCACACCTGTAATAACTTCATGTTAATTAAGTGGTTGATGAGAATGGTCAGTGACCATGAACCCAGACCTGCACAATATTTATATATATAGATATCTCGGGAATTTCGAGCGCATCTGAGCTAATCATGCAAGTCGGATGGTAATCGTGTAACTCATCTTCTGTGTCGACAACGCAGCATGCCAACAACATATTATGCACGCACGAACTTCTACTTACAAATACCTCAATTCTCCTCCAACTTGCTCAGATCCTTCCATCAGCCTTGTCTTTCCCGACTCATTCTCATTTCCAAACAACGGGATGCTTTTCAACATAAAACAGGCCCATGTCCTTGAGCCATGCTGGATCCATCCACCCGCATGCCTCACCACTTTCCACTTCCACCGATCCTTTTTTTGCACCAATGACGCATTTCAGTTTCTTTGGCAGTGCAGTGGAACTGGACATGTGATCAGCATAGGGATCCATAATTGATTTTCCCATCTGCATCTCTTCTGTCTCCGTCCAATGGTTCCAGTACTGAAATCTCCTACCTCTGGTCTGGCAGTTTGTATTTGGATTCACGAGTCCTATTATCGTTTACAAGTATGTTAACACCTTTGTACAGATACAGAATATAATGGAAGAGGAGGAGGAAGAAGAAGTTACGAAAAGGGGACGTGTTGGACGTTTGTGCGTTTTCCANTCGTTTACAAGTATGTTAACACCTTTGTACAGATACAGAATATAATGGAAGAGGAGGAGGAAGAAGAAGTTACGAAAAGGGGACGTGTTGGACGTTTGTGCGTTTTCCAAATGGTGGCTTACAGTGTATCATTTGTTTCTTCGATACTACCGATATCTGAACAAAGTGGAAATTCATTAGGAGTATTTGGAGGGGTAACATATATTCCACATTTATTTTCTCAAAAATTCTCCAATTGATGCAGATCTCCAATTTAATCTTGTTGTTTGTAACAATCTTTTAAGCGCAGATTGTGGGAAGTGTTGTTTACCTCATTGTTGATTACTGTGCCACCCTTGCATTCTACAAATCAACAAAAGCCGTGAGTCAAAACAACATAAAAATAACAGCATATCGTAAATGTTCATATAATCGAATATATATGAGGGGGTGACTGGAGAAAGTGTTTTTTTTCTTTCAGGGAGCTCCGACGCCAACGTTAGGCGCTCTTAAAATTGTCAAAGGGATCAATGTCCTGTTTACAGTCATCGGTGGAGTGTGTTTGTATGAGTTGTTCAATGCCAGGCTTGCCGATTGACTTGTCTTGATTTACACGGTCCAACTCCCCTTTTTCATTATCCGGGGATTATACTTGTGGCAGGTGGAGGACCATTTTGAACAATTGGAACATAGGATTCCGACGAATGTTGACGTGTAGTGCAACGTGGTGGTGGTGGTGAGGACATGACAAAATCCTTGTTGGATGGAATCTTTACTTATTTATGATTCTCCAATACATAATACTTATATGCTACTTGTCCAAGAGTGAATTTCAAACGTTAAAATATAAAAATCAACTTTGCCTCCGTCCATCTCTATATATTAGTGGCAACCTTCTTTGGGGAGGAGTAAGTATATTGTAAAAAGCAGGTTCTGGTGTGCGTTATTTAAGTATTTCCCTATAAAATCCTAATAATTTTATGCTTCTCATTTTTAGGTTGCCTCGTCGAAATAAGTGTACAACCATCGTCCTCCTGGAGAAAGCGGCGAAGGGGACGAAATCGTGATAGCCCCAGATGCCAGGAGTAGTACAAGTAGATATTATGTTCTATCTTCATCTCGGGGTTGGAGGGAAGAGTGAGAGTTGAAAACATGCTTTGGTGTAAAAATTGATAAATGGGCACTTTGGCACTGGCATACTTTACAAATACTCGGAATGACATTAAAATCTGTTTTTCAGGACAAATTGGCATGCTACAATAATTGAGAAAAACTATAAAATACCCTTTCCAAAAACTCCTGGCACATTTATTACACGCATGCATGCACTCACATTTAAATTTTTGCTGTAACCACAATTAATTGACTTTCTGAATTAATTATTTTTATTGCATCATTACTGAAGTGTTTTAAATTAATCTACGTATCACAAAACCTAAGCAGCAGCAGCATGCATGAAGCTAATCTCACAAAATAGTCGGTTACAGGTGGTTGTGTCGGGTGTAAATTTATGGAGTTCCTTGGCTTTGTCAATTTTTGTAAATTATTGATGCTCCGACCAAGCGTGTTTATTTTATCAAGTTATTACGTTTTAATATTGTCACAGTAGTGTGCTAATTCAGTTAGCCTATCATTGGAAATAAATTCACACTAAATCATATATGTATATACAAGACAAAGGTGGTCACAGTCACTTGATCACTTCATTTATCTTCGGACTTCGGACCCTCTACGACTTCACATTTAAATGCGTCCTTGAACTCCCTAGATCTCCAAAATGGCAACATTCCCCGCCTATTACCCCCACTGTGATTGTCATATAGCCATCTATTTAGCTGTGCCTGGACATTTATATTCTCGCACCACAACTATCATTCCAGAAAATTAAAACAAAAGATGTAATTATTTTTTCAATTGATTCACGCCAATGACTTATATGTTAATTATGGCTCACGCACAGTTCCGTATTTCATGAAAAACAGCTTTTGCGGGCTAAACGACTTCAGTCCCGGCAGCACTTTTTCCTTCAGTCCAGCTTTTTCCAGGTGTTGGAGATACTCCTCATAGCCGAAAAAGGCCGCACTGACGCCAACAATGTCTGCGATATCGTCGTCAGTCGTTGTCTTATTTGAGTCAAGTCCAGCACGGACGGCGCGTGGGATGCCGAGTGGAAAACTTTTGTAAAATTTGACAGTCTCATTCACCCACAAATCGTACTTGTCGATACTCTCTTTGATCCCAGAATTCTCCGGGTTTGCCGTACTTGTCAAATTTTCGGCCTGCGACATAATCGGAAATAATAAGGGACCAATAATGGTAATGTTTTAGTTTCCCAAAAAGTATCCTCATGTTCAGGTGTGTTTTTTCCGCCATACCTCTTGTTTCGAACATGTGTCCTACTTCGTGAGCGATGGCGATCCCAATCCCGGCGTAGTTCATGAATCCAGGTCGGTTCCTTCCAAAGAGAGGTTCCTGGATGAGGCCAGCACCTAACTCTGGACGTTGACAAAATGTTCGTCAGTAATCAATAGCCAAGTACTTCATAAACGGCTAACTTACGAATTTCATTGCTAGGAACGGTCGTAGTTTGTATAGTTCCCAGGTAAGAGTTCCAGTCGTAGTCATATCTAAAATCCACATTTCCACATTTTTGTTATGGTTTGCTATTTTTATTTTATTTTAAAAATATTGTATTTTGCAGTTCTAAATGTTCTACTCTTAAATTACACAGGAAGTTCAGTTATATTCTTCATGAGAGACACTCTGTGAGCCCATCCCCGCTTTTTAGCCACCAGGAAGGAATTAACCTCCATAAAATTTTGCGGCGCAGTTCCGTTCCTGCTGATATTAAGACCTCGGTAAAACTCCTCCAGCTTTCCAGGCTCCCGGAGCCAGTTGGGTTGCCCCGTGTTTATCTTCATGTCGCGTACTTTGTCGTACAAAAATTCGTTCGTTTTGTTAGAAAGCTGGTGCCCTGCAATGAACTTCATCATGCCGCTCATGATGTTTGTCGTCATTTCGTTAATCTAACGCATTAAATGCAAGAATACAAAAAATGGGATGGAAAACTTCTTGTATGATCCATGACGGATTATATAATATCCGTGTGTCGTACCTACCTGAGGCGTTATTTGAGCGTCATTAAAGTACTCTTTGAGATACGATTTTCCCAGAGAATATCCAAATGCTTCAGTTGTCTCTTTGTAACATTGAGATCCGCCTGTTCTGTAAAATTTTGATTTTTTTGGCTGGGTGAAATCAATAACTTCAGGTTTATTTAATTTTAATACATATTCTATTATTTCTATTCTGTTTATCATACTCCAAATCGGAGTCGTCCTCTGCAAACATGGTCATCCCGTCCGCCACCCCAGTAGTCTCAAGCAACAGGAAAATAACTGAATTTATATACAGCCCGTTGACAATCGCCATCCGCCCCTCGGCGTCATCCGAGTTCATTACCGCCTCCACTCTGGACACCATTTCCAGGAGGGGAGTTACTGGAACCGAGATGTTTGGATGGGTGCTATTCATCTCGATCCCGGATCCGGACAGCACTCGGCTAAAAAACATTGTCCAGTTGGTTTTCCATGGAAGCCCTTTCTTCAAGTAGAAGACATCTGTGGCTTCCTGAAGTTGGGGTATCGTTAAATTTGTTGCCGTCGTGTTTGGCTCAAGAAGAGAGATCACTTTTAGTGAAAATTCCGTCAAGTATTTGAAGGTGGGGGCAAGTTGCGACAAGTTTAGGGAACGATTTAACCGTCCCGTTTCCTGCATGGAGGTGAGTGTCTTGTTAAATTCGTCAATACTTCTGACCGTGTAGGAAAAGTAGGTTCGTCCAATTTTCAGCGGGATGATGCCTCCCGTGTCGGATTGCTCCACTTCCAGCAACATTGCCAACCACCCATCTCCGTCCACCCGATTTTGATCGGCAACCATTCCCAACCACGGGAAGTCCTTGGGAGGAACCTGATTAGTGATCATGGGCCACCCGCCATAAGTGCTGGTGAAGTTTAGTATGTATTTAATGTCCTCCTCGTCGTTTCGGCTTTTCGGGTTACAGTTCAGAAAAAATTGTCGCGCTTCTTTGAACAGGAAGTCGTCCTCGGAACCCGAAGACTTCATGAGTAAATCCAAAGTCTGGATACGGGTGCGCTGATATAACAACTGTAGCTGGTTTGGAAACGAGTCACTCTGGAGCTTTTTAGTGCACACGAAGGCGTGCCATGTGTGCGCGGAGCAGGGATCAACCGTAAAGTTGGCATTCGATAACAGTTCCACGGCTTCGAATAATGCAAATAATGATTGACTTTTTACATAATGACCAATGACCAAGCTTTTATTCGCTAATCGATTATCTATAGATGCTTTTTGAGATATTTTACCCGACTGTAGACAATCCTTGTCATAGCACACCTCCTCGTCAAAGGTATCAACTTTGGACCACTCGGACTCTGACAGCCCACCCTGTTCCCCGAGAAGTTTGATAGTTTTCAGGAGTAGCATTTGCTCCCGAGTGAAAGGGGTACGGCCTTCCTGAACACTTCCGCCGGAGGGGACGAAAGTTAGGATAATAATCTCACAAATAATAACATAGTTTCCCATTTTGAACTTTGGAACTTTTGGTCGAAACTGAAAGGAAGATCGTGCTGAAGCAACTTTCATATTTAAATACAATTGGCATTTATTTGGCCTACTTTCTAATTTAGATTGAATTGTTCCCTTTCCCCACTCCACTCCTTCCTATATCGGAGATTTTATTGTCTCCACACACTCCAGTGTATTGTTTCATCAAAACGTTGTATTTTTAGTGGAACATTCGAACAGTGGAACTTACGGCGGATTACGTACCCCGTGTTATGGATTATGAAACGAAAGACGGCGACAAGGGACACGTCATGTCGTGCGCGGTCACATTATGCAAATTATACGCAAAGTAAGTGTATTACAAATTACAATACTAACTATGGGTAATTACGTACATATTAGCACGAGGAGGGAGGGTGAGATACGTTTTCGCTTTTTGTGTTTTGCATAAAGTGGAAGGTCTGTCGCTTCCGTCGCTGCAAATGACTGAATGGAAGTCTACAAGCTGTAGTCGTCGTATGAGTATGCAATTATGCAATGCATGCGATTTCATGAGAATCACGAACGTCTCGCCTTCAATTCCACACAAATGGTTTTATCACACACACACAAAATCACAATTGGTTTTTTTTAGTTTAGTCGACATTTGGGATTTTTATTGTCAGTTGGTTTGGTAGCGGGAGTTGTTCATTAAAAAATAACGGTGTGCTAATTCACGTTAGTTATAGATTGCAATACTCGAAATTTTAATTTTTTGGAACATCCGTTACGAAATTGAAACTGGTCACTCACTAACTGTCACTGTTCTATCATAAAGTTGCTATATATTGGAACGGTGGTATCATGTCTGAGATGGACAAGTTACTCCAGGACACAAAAGTCCAGTTCGAAGCCAAGACTGTACTGCTTCGGAACATCCTCCAGGAAGCTGAGACCAGGATCAAAGAGGAGGGGACAAAGATAGCTATGAAGTACAAAGAGAAAATCCAGACGGCCAGGCAACAGTTGAATGTTCGGGAACAGGGATTAAAAGAGTGGGAAGGTCGACTCCAGAAGAGGGATAGTGGCAAGCTGCAAGCTCGGGAAGCTGCCATCGTAGTTGCCGAAAAAGAGGTCGCTGGAAAGAAACTTAGTATCGCACAGGCTCAGAAGGCCCTGGACAGTAACAGGATGGAACTTCTGGATCGTCGTATGCAGTTGGACGTGAGAGAATACAACCTGAACATGAAAGAACGCGACCTGGTCGCCCAGACAGAGCGTGATGCTAAACTAGAAGGAAGGAGAAAGGATTTGGAAGACGAGTTTGCCCGCAAGATGAAATTTATGGAAGACGAGTTTGCCCACAAGATGAAAGTTATGGAGGAGCGTCTGCGGGAGGCTACTCTAAAAGTAGAAGCAAAGGAGTTGGAGTCGGAGGATGACGTTAGCCGGAAGTTGAAATCTTTGGAAGAGCGTGAAGCTAACGTAGAAGAAAGGGAGAGGTATTTGGAGTTGGGACTTGACTATGCTCTCAAGTTCAAGTCCTTGGACGAGCGCGAGACGAGACTAGAAAGACAGGAGAAGGATGTGGAAGCAATTATAAATTTAGAAAATGAAGTGATATTAAGGGAAGGAAAGGTGCGTCGCATGGAAGAAAGTCTTGAGGCTAAACTGGAGGACCAAGAGTGGATTGATGTCGACGCATTAATCGCGAGATGCAACGAAGGTATGATTTATTCTGCTCTTCAAAAAAGATTTAAACCCCTTCAGTCTTCGAAATTAGAATCTCTAGATTCAAATCCGCTCATCAATTTGTTATTTTAAGGTAACCCTTCACAGGAAATGCAAAAACAACTAGCAACACTTAAGAAGTCCATTGGCATCGTTAGGAAAGCAGGGGTGATCCCTGTTTTAAGAAAGTCGTTCACAGTCACATTTCAAGTTGGCCTGAAAGAAAACGCAGACGAAGGAGCTTCGGCAGTTGTGACATGTAAGATATGCGTGAATTTGTACTTTTTATTTACTACCTTTTATTATTCAATTCATTCATAGTTTAAATACATAAACTTTAGTAACACCGAGCTCACACGAATCCTTGTACTTTTGACCTTTAGCTACTGGCTTTGACGAACCCCACGGGATTTCCATCCTGGTTAAGGACATGGTAAAGTACATTAAGTCACATTATTTGAAGAAATCTGACAGCCACCTATCTCTGCCTCCTTCACCGGGCCGACGCAAATGATCTGCGATCAAACTTAATTAATACAAATTCGTTTTGGAATTTTGGGTATTTTGTTTTTGCATAATATTAATAATAATTATTACAAACGTATGACCTCTATTAACTTATCGTTAGTGATATATTTTAAAATAAAATAACTCTGCAATCTGCGATCTACATTTGCAAGGTGAACATCATTCCTTCAAAAATCAACTTTACCCACATGCACATTAGACACTAAGAACATTAGACGAAACAAAAATTCCACAAAAAAACAATTAATGATTAACAATTAGATTAGTCACTAATCTTCAGTCATCAGTAGTAATATTTCAGCGGAGCCGCTCATTATAAAAGCGAATGACCACCTTGGGACACTTCACATTAGCCTCCCGAGATGGGACGTAATCAACCTCTTCACTATCTTTCCACTTTATTAAGAACATCAACTCCCCAGACGTGTCAGTCGCTCCAATGATCTTTTCGGGTGAAAGTCCCCGGTTAAATCCAGTCACTTCCTCATCGCGCAATCCTCCCGCAGAGCCAGTAGAACTTCCACGAGTGCTCTTCTCCTACAAAAATAAAAATTATTCAAACCTCATTAATCAAAGATCAAGCTCAATTTACAACAAATCTAATAATTACCTTAATAATAATATTTAATAGTTTGAGCTTTACCCCGGTCTTATTTTCTTTCTTGACCGCACCCTCCCTGCTGGGTTTAGTGCCCTTTGCTTCAGCTACAACCACAGAGGAGGTTGAGGACCCTTGTCGCTTCTTCCCTTTCGCCCCTTTATTCTTCTGCGCCTCCTCGTACTGCCTCTCGAACTCCTCGATCATTTCTGAACAGACAAGACTCCCCGCCGGCTCCCATGTGTTGTCCTCCTCCTCCTCGCACCCCTTCCACTTTAAAAAGTACTCGGTTTTCCCATCCTCCATGATCCTCTTGTCCAGGATTTTCTCCACGGTGTACTCCTCCTCCTCCTCAACCGTTTCCACATCACTCCCATTCTCATCTGATCTAGCCATTTCACTACACAACAAAACAAAAAATATTCTTTAAAAAATTTCTGACAGTTGACTGTTACTGAAAACACCAGACTTACTCTTAGACTGTGACTGTAGACAGTTTAACTAATTAGTTACCTGTCACCCCAGATAATTAATTAATTCACATCACAAGAAGATATAGAAATACTCGTGTTCGTTCCTTACAAGAAATACAAGAAGAGCTACAACAAAAATGTACAAAGTATACAAAACAAGTGACAAGACAAGACAGACACGCCTGTGCATTGCATTGTATTGCTTAATACGGCGAATTTGCAGCTCTTGCAATTCTCGAAGCCTTTGTCTTTGTTACAAAAAAACGACGCATGTTGGGAAATGCGTATAGCGTATGCATGCATTGTATGATTGTCTGATAGTTTTTCATGCATTCCAGTAGTCTGGAATGGAATATGAAATCATGACATGATGGTTGTGTTTGTGTTTGGTTTCCATTTCCTGGAATTTCCAGATTTCGGGAATAAACCTCATTCCTCATTGTGAAACTGATCTTAGTGGTCATTTATATTAATAAACTATGGACTTTGCGAGAGGGTGTGTAAATATGTGTACATAAAACAAAGTACAATTTTATTTTGTGTATATAAAAGTGACAATATAAAAGATAGAGTATCTATAATTAGGCTCACTTTTCTTCATATTATATCTACCTACCTGCCTACACATGTCAGTAATGAGCACCAAACAAAATTATCTATAATTATAAAATGTTACCTAACTTTTTTTTAAAAATATATTATAATGAGTAAGTCCCTCATCGTCCATATAGTGTTGAAGGCAGCCAATGCCTCTCTCAGTCATCTTTTTCAAACCTAAATGAAACAAATCATAAAATGCTTGATTCCCTGTGTAGTTTTTGTTTTGCTAGTTATTGTTTCTGAACTTCAAGTTATTGTTATTATAAATGAAATATCTAAAAACATATTGTACCCGTAAAAATGATCCCGTGGCTCCAGTCAGCTCATTAATAAATTTCCACCCGATAAAAATGGTTATTCCTCGATACACCGCTATGATAAAAAAGCTTTGCCAGTCCAGTCTGATAATACAACCTAGAATCTCAATTATTGCCAGTATGATGACAACTGCTCGCCAGAATTTAGCATGCTTCAGCGAAATTTCAGGATCTGCGCCCTGGAATTCCAAAAAAAGAAGAAAATTTCGACAATTTGTATGGCTCCATCGCTCCATGTGCATCTGACATGCCCAAAAATACTAAATTTTGATGCAAAATATATATAGCTTACGTATCTCGACGCCTTGAAAAGTTTAAAAGCCGCAACCAGCTCAATGGCCACCAGTGCCGACGAAGTAAGGACAAAAAGGACCACATAATACGGAGCAAAGGGTGAGTTTATGGAAAAGGTTGCGGGGAACAGGGAGCTCAGTGCCTCCTCCAGCTCCTTGAAAAGTTGCTCCTCCTCCTCGCTCCCGTGCTCCTTGCCTTTATGGGTTATCAGGGTTATTGCGAGGGTCGTGATCCCCACTATGGCAAGTATGGAGAGAACCAGGAGGACCAGCTCCACAATGGAAACTATTTTTGACGCCGTTCTGTATCGAAATTGCTCCATCTTGGAACACTTATTATTTTTCCGAAACGATACTATAATTTCCCAATGGTCTAGTATTAGTCGGTGGTGGTGTTGTTGCTGATGATGTGAGAACGAATGTGAAGAATGAGTCAACAAGACGTGATATGATGTTGTGATTGTGATGGACTAGGCTGGCTGACCTAAAATGAAAAAGTTTTATCTTGCTGTGCATGAAAAGATGTTTACCAACTGCTACTTCAACTCAACCATCTACTTAGTTAGGTATATTCCCTGGATTCCAACATCTTGAGTACGAAATGTATCTATATCTATAGGTAATAGTAATATAATTATTCTGAAGCAAGCATGATGGGTAAGGGCAAGTATTAAAAGTACGTCTTGTGTCTTGTCTCTATTCGGCTTCTTCTGGATTAGCTCACTACTGCATTGCACCCGTGCGTGTGCTCCCAACCCCAACACAAGATTAAATGAGAGTGAATGCCAGTAGAAATGGATGGAATGGATTTGGAATGAATGAATGATGAAAGTTGACTTTACAAGAGAATCAACAGTAGCAAAGCAAGCAACCAAATCAGCGGCAGCTCTATATATAAATATCTCTTTCATTTCATCTATCTCGAGTTGGCTTAACTGGATTGAATATATGTACATATCTTCTAGTGGTTCCCGTTCAGCGGATTTATGTGTACTTAAGTACATATATGAAAACTAGACCTGTAATCCTGTATCCTTTACAAAAAACTAACAACCAATTGCTTACGTAAGCCAGCCTGAAAATTACCCTCACTTTCTGTTGTGAAGATCGTTAAATCTTATTTTTGTTAGTACCTATCTATCTATATACCTACTCATGAATGCCTGGACATGGACAAGAAGAGAAGTGGAGTTTTTTCAGGAAAAAGAACGATAGTTCGGATATAGTGATAGTTTTAATGTATATACTCTAGTATCGCATCCCTTTTTCGCTGAGTCTATCGTAATTTTTAATTTCAGTATTTTTTGTTCAAATAGGTGCATCAAGATATGACATTATATTTTCGTACAGAACACTTATGACTGGAGTGCATCAGAATCAAAACTCAGAACAAGGCAAAATCAAGTTGCAATTACATTTGACATGACACATGCATTGCATTGAACGTTTAGGTGCAAGTAAACCCATAATAGATCGGAATGTCAGTAGTCAGTGATATGATTCAATAATTTTATCAAGATTAAATTCATTTTGCTCAAATACATGTATGCAAATATAAGTGAGTAGATTACTTATTTACTCCCTCCAGATTTCCGTATCTTTGGGATATAGAACCCTTGAATCTCTCTCAAACTCAGGTTTTTGGTTTCCGGAAGGAAGGCGAATATGAAGAGGACGCCAAAGAGGGAAATGCCCGAGAATATCACAAACCACATGTAAAATGGCATGGAGTTCCGGTACATTTGGAATATTTGGGAGGAGCCAAAGGCGCCACCCCAGTAGAATATGGTGCCGAGGGAGGAGGCAGTTTCTAAATTTAAAAGGGGGAAAGAAAAAAGCATTTTTAAATAAACACCAGAGGTCACACGCTTATTTTAGCTTCTTGTGGAGGAACATGAGTGAATTTCGATTTACCAAGTACTTCCGGCGGTAGGAGCTCAGACACCGTGACAAACACAATGTTCCCCGAGCCCCAGGAGTATGCCATGTAAAAGACAATGACGAAAATGAAGGGGAGAACCCCAATTTCTGGATATTGGAGTAGTACCTCGGGAAACTTTGCTTTCAAATAGAAATATGCCGCAAGACCCCCCATTGTTATCCCCATTGCTAGAAATGACGAGAGGAAGAGCACCCTCCGCCCATACTTGTCGACAAAAGAGGAAGCCGCCAGGCATCCTACTGTTTGAACCGTAGTGAGCCCCAGAGTCGCCAGCTTCGGACTAATTATAGAGTCTCCGATCATTTGGAATATTTCCACAGTGTAAAATGTGATCACAACCACTCCGGACACTTGGGTGAGCATCATGAGGACCAACGTCGTTAGCGTGGGCTTGAGTATTTCTGGCTTTTTAAAGTAGTTCAGAAGGGGTTCGGCGGGGGGCTTGTGGTCCGTTGGAGGTGATGACGATGGAGGGTCTTCCTCAGTGTATGAGGAGTCCGGTGCGGAGGTGAAGCAAGGGTATGGCACTGACAATCCGGTGGTGTTCAGCCAATTCAGGGATGAGCGAGCCTCCTCCAACCGTCCCTTTCCACGGAGGAAAATAGGCGACTCGGGAATGAACATTAGAGCAAAGGCAAAGACCATAGGAATGATAGCACAGAGGATGGAGGTGACCTGAGCGGTTAACAGGATTCCTAATCCGATCCTGAAAATTCCAGTTCGTGTTTTTATTTTTGATGGATATTTTTTAATTTATGAAATTGACTTTTGTGAATTATTTTATTTTTAAAGATCCTTCTTACGTATACAATTTTCCGAGGGACCACATGAGCAAAAAGAAGGAACCCAAAAGTCCGCGATTTTTTTGCGACGATATTTCCCGAACGTAGACGGGGACCACGGTGCAAATCCCACCGACATAGAGTCCGGTGAGGAAGCGACCACCGTAAATGTGTCCTGGTGCGGAGGCCAGTGTCATCAAAAGGTAACCCGGAATTAGGGCAATGCCTGCGATGAGGAGGAGAGCCCCTCGTCGTCCCAGTAGGTTCATTAGTTTCGGCGTTGCCAGGCTGGACACCATGGCCCCCACGCTGGCCAGCGAACCTATCCACGCCTTCTCCGTGTTTGTGATCAAGCCAACTTGGCCAGTCTCCTCCAGGCTGGGAAGCGCCGTGGCTGACCATGAGGACACCGTTCCGACTCCTATCGCGCCTGATGTCACTAAAAATATTTAAAATATCAGAAATAGGGCTCAGTCGTTGTCGTTATGTACAAAAGGAGAAGTATGACTTGATAAATGAAATTAGGGACTCTAACCAATTAGCGCTGCGACCAATTGATTCACTTTAAACTCCTTTGATTCAGGCATGGTTTTACCAGGTTTTTAATTAGATGCGTCTAAACAAAAAAGTATCTGAAAGAGCGATTATTAGGTACGTCTGTATCTCTCCGTAATTGAGTGACAAAGGTTTTGACATTTGACTTGGCAAACAGAATATATAAAACTGCGCATGATCATGACGCATGCATGTGATGTACGTGACGACGAGTGATCTCACACAAATGATATAACTGTGATTACTTATTGTTTCACCTTTTTACGCGCTGTATAAAGCAAAAAGCGTTAATATTGTTAATAGGTTTTCCAATCCGTTTTACGGGCTTTTGTTTTTGTTTAAGATCAAAGATAATATATATTATGTTGTCAAGATTATCCCGATTGGAATATCGAGTTTATATTTTACAGCGTCGGGAAATAGCCCGTTACACGTAATTAGTGGGTACATATGGGTACCCATACTCAATCGATGCAATGTCCACATAGTCAGTCACCTACTTCCGGTGGAAGTGTGTGTGTGTACGCGCTATATCCAGAATGGCAAGCCGGTCAATCCTTCTCACATCACATATCGTCTCAACATGCGTAGCTCATTTATGACATGCAATTTTCTTAATTTTGCATATGGTATGGACAATGAATGGACAAAGTGCGCGCGCAGCCTTTCAGAAGAAGCGATCTTTGGAGATGCAGGAGGGATTTCCAACTGGACCAGGGCTCGTTAAAAGAATGAATATGCACTACAATAAATCACAATGAATTAGCTATTCGTGCTCATTTTCGAGCTGTAATTTTTAGCGCTGAAGATCCTTATATTCTCTAAATGACTGATTTTATCACTTCTACATTCTGTCCATCAATTTATGACTTGCAATAAGATTCATTGGAGTTGTTTTTATCTATTTAACCAATGTTGAAATTATAAGCTTTAAAGCATAAAAATTGAATAGGATATGAACTACATGATAAAATATACAAATGTAGGTGCACAAAATTGCGAACAACAAGATTGAACTACATTTTTAAAAAAGTGTTTAATGTGGTGCATGGACTCTTCGTTCCTTCTTTCTATTCTATCTAACTCTATGTAAATATTATTTCACTAATCTACTTAATTTAAAAGCATGCGGTAGATCGGATTTAAAAAATGAACTAGACACTATATAAAATATAATATAACTACTTTCAATGTAAAAATAAGTTAACCTTAAGATTCAAAATTTCTATAAAAGTTTAGCTCTGCAAAGAAAACACTCTGCTTTTTAATAAAATCGTTACTCCTTCCAAAAATTATTGAGATCCACCTATTTGGGAAAATTTCACGCGAAATTCCATTTGAGGGCTCTTCTCTCCCACCCACCAGTCCTCCATTAGGTACTTCACGGGAATTTTGTAGGGCGGAGTTTGCATCACTGACTCAGCCTCCTTGTAATGAGCTGGTAGCATCGCCCACTTCCACGAGACACTCAAATCCTTGAAATGACTCACATTCGCCTTTTCAAAATACAAACAACCGAAAATGCACATTCTTGCTCAAATTGTCAAAATGTGCTTTTGCAATAAAAACAACAAGCATAGGTAATATTGTACCGTCTTTCGTGAATTTACTTCAATGTCCACCTGATAGCGTGACACATCGTTGGGATTGTCCCCGAGATAAAAGCAGAAAATAGTGACGTAGCCTTCTGACGCCTTGGCTTTGAAGTAGATTACAAACTTGGATGGAACTGATGAACTTGGACTTGGACTGATGACCACCTCGGAGGCCATCACACCGGAAAAGCCGTCTTTACGTTTGAGCGAGTCGACAAGCTTATTTAAGACCACGGAAAATGGATTTAGGGAAACGGGAGTGTGCTCGTGAACAGTTTGTAAATGCGCGAATAATTCACTGCCCCTTGAGCTGGCGTACTGGCAATCCCCATATCCCACAAGACTGCAAAAGTTGAATGGACTATAAAGTTTGAAAAACAAATACTTTTGCAAGTCAAAGATTAAAATGAACATGTTGAATTAACAAATGAAATTTTGCTTAGAGTTTTATTACCGAAAGGGACAGGCTTGAAGATGACCTCGTAAATCCCGTTTGGTAGTCTTCACCTTACATCCTGTCTCCTTGAATGGGCAGTTTAGTTCCAGTTCAGCAATGACCTCTTCAAGGACTCGGCACCGAATTTTTGTCTCTCCAAATGGCACCAGGCATTGGGAGCAGAGCGTATTGTTTTTCGTGGCACACTTTTCGCAAATTGGATGTCCATTTTTGCAGTGGAATACCATCAACCCGTGGGGGATTTTCAAACAGGTTGAGCACCTGTACTTTTCCATACTTACAAAAAATGTTATCTATCACGAACTAGAAAAACGTAATAATACGTTAGGTATTTTATTGTGACTGACGAGTTAGTTGGTTCACTGTCCGCCTCACTCAAGTATGAGGGAGTTGTGGTTTGTCACACTGCATTGGTCGTAAAAATTTGTAATCCTATTCCTGATGGAGTCGAATGCTGAACAAGAAAGGTAAAGTATCTGAATTGTGGTGTGTTTAGTGTGCATGTGCAGTGCATACCTTTACGTTGTCGTCATCGAATACAAAATACATATTATAATGTTCCTTCATAAGGTTATTTTATAACCTTTAATGATCAGTCACACTCCGTGTAATACATTTCATTTTTGTGTATTATTTTATGCACAGATCATTTATTTATGTAAATCCCCATTCATATAGAAGGGCCGAAAGGACAAAAATGGCACAATGTGGATTTTTGAATAGTTATGCTTGAGCGTTCAACTCATAATTTGAATTTTTCTCACAGGGAAATACCGTATTGAAGGCGTGTGTGGTCGTATTCATTTCGCTACCCTACCCCTAGAATATATGATAATTTAAACTTCTGTATCGCACAATGTGTACATCAGGTGCTCGTACTTGTCGTGGTGGTGGTTTTCGATTTACAACAGGTAAAACAGAAAATGAAAAGGTAGAGAAAAGTACACCACGGAGAAACGTATAAAATAAAAAAGTAGTTCACATAAACAGTCTGAAACTGGATGGACTAAAGGTTTGGAAAGTGTGTATGCCAAAATGTGACGACTGACTCTACATGCAAATTCCAATAATAAATATCTTGCTATACACGCATTGAATTTTGCTGTTGGCTAAAAACCTGGTTTGCGATAACATTTTATTTTGCAATTTAATTTTTTTCAAATGCTGAAACCCGGAACTCCATAATGTCTGAAACTCTTAGCTGAAGACCTCCCCGCCTGTAAAAACTAAGCAATATTTTCCAGCATCAAATTACCACAACATATGTGTGTTTCGGTCGTCTTCCAGTGAATCTGTATTTTTGCTGACATTTCCCTATCCATGTCGTGGATACGCACATATCATGCTTGCCAACTTGCACCATGTTAGGCTTATATATGTTTTACCAGGAAAAGATGTATAAAGATAAAGGAAACTCCAGGAGAATGCTTTGCATATTATTGCTAGTGTAAACTAGTAATGAATCATTTTAATTAGTTATTGCAAACACGGTCCAAAGCTTCAGTAGTCTTTAATTATTATTTACCCAGGTGGTTGCATGGTCCTGGTGTCATCTATCTACCCTATTTGCTTCATAATACCTAGCCAAGTCCAAGGTCCAACTTTAAATGCACTAATGCCACCCCTATATAAAAATAGCAAGCAAATGTTCCAACTTTGTCTTAAAACAGCCCAAACTACTGAAGAAGCATAATTTGGGCGTTGAGCTAAAATCAGAAGAAAAAAATGTTGTTCAGAATATTATTTTTACTGTTTTGTCTCACAGTTTCTCTCCCCGACTTTACTTGTGGTAGAAAACGAGTCGAGGAGTTGAAAGCGGTAACTCCAACGCCAGAGGATAAGGCAGAGTGTAAGCTCAAGCTCATCGAATTTCAATTTAGTTCAAAGTTCCAGCATATATAGTAACCCAACCCCCAAAATGCTTGTTTTCTTAAATATTTTAAATGTTTCCAGCTCGGTCCATACAACGGCACACATCTCCAAAAGGAGAGAAACTCTCCTGCGATAATGTTGACAGCGACGATGTCAATTCCATCCACAATGGCATGACCGACCCAAATTTGCGCTGGACAGACTACACAATTTATGTAGATCCTATTTACAGTAAGCTTTACAAAAAAAACCGAGACAGGTTTTGCTTTTTAAATTGTCAGGTTTTTTCAATACCAAATCGAATCATTCCTTAAAGCTCAGGAACAGTACACCCTGATCAACAACGCCTTGTACAGACTCCACCAGACATTTTCAGACTGTCTCAATTTTTGGATTTATCCCTACGGATCCGCGCAGCCTAGCTCAGGAGACTACATTCATGTTCGGAATGGGACTGGGTGCAGTGCCGCTGTTGGAAGAAAGGGTGGCTCGCAGGTTGAACTACATAGGTATTTAAAAATTAAATTTAACTTAAAATCTCTAACTCATACATTTTTCGCTTCTGATCTTTTCCAGAGCATGACTTTGAAAACGAATGGGTGCATGTCCATTGGAACAATCCTCCACGAAATGACACATGCACTGGGACTCCAACACGAGCAGAGCAGGAAGGACAGGGATACTTATGTCACCATTCAGTGGAAAAATATTATTCCGGGTGGGCGTTGTTATCATTTCATTAGCATTTTGCATGGATAGCAAGCGATTGTTGATTATGTTTTAAAATGATCATATTTTTATGCAGGGAAAGAGTTCAACTTTTACACAGTTAACGAGACCTCAACGTATGGCGTAGCGTACAACCTTAAAAGCCTCATGCACTATTTTAATACTGCGTTTAGTAAAAACGGGGAGCCAACTATAGTTGCGAAAGTATGACACTTTTATATATTCACAAAAACTAGGTAACTGCAATACTTTCATTTGAGCGAATCAGTTTCATATGAACAACTGTTATTAACTTGTTTTGACTAGAACGGAGGGAAAATGGGATCAACTGGAGAACTACAGCAAACCGATATTGACAAAATAAGGAAAATGTACAATTGCTGAAAAAAACAGCTTTGATTGTTAAAACTCTAATTTTGAAAATAAAACCCAAGCAAGTATTATAGCGCAAGTTCACTTCAATCTCTGCACATATCTTATCCATACATTATTATGTTATCTCAGAGCTGGTAAATTGCACATAAATAGTACGCCATTTTGCTAATAATACATATAATTATTATTGTTCAATGCTTAATTCCTTCCAATAATAATTTGCAAAGTTTTTGCATCATTAAAGTTTGTGTGTATCAAAGATCAATCAGCAAGTTGGAGGATGAAACGTGAAATTCGCTCAAATGTTTTGAAAGTGCGTCATATCATCTAAGTACGTAAGCTACTTTGGAAATGTACTCCAGATGACGATAAACGTTTCCAACAAGAACGCATTTATTTTCATCCGCTCTTGGAACATTCATTATGGTCAATAAATGAGGTCATTTATTGATTGATGTCTGTGGCTACTGCGGCACTGTAGCAGCTGTAAATTCGCGATGTCAAATGTTATTGCATATTTCCCTAACTCAAATTCATGATTTGTTATTGTGGAACATTACACAAGCCTTGTCGGGTCGGTGGTCCTCAATGGAGGAGGAGCCGAGTAAACGGCTTCTGCAAGCAGGCAGTGGAGGAGGAAGACTCACTGTTCATACAAAGTCTAAATCGTAATTGAAATATTTATTACGAAAATTATAGTAAGTAACAATTCAATAATGCGCTGTATTTGATAACAAAGGAAAATGAAAATTTGAGACTGTTGGCTGACACCTTATAACTTATTAGAACACTGCTGTAATTTCATTGCTGAATGTCCATTACTTTACATAGTTTTATTCCTTGAACTCTACTAAAATTATTCACTCCATGTAAAAGTCTGCAGGTTTATGGGAAATATATACATTCTCAGTGGACTCCTCCATGACCTTCCTCAACTCCCTGAAGAATCGCCACCCAATATACAAACATACTCCACGCAACACCACACTCACAACCAGCCACAGCCACTGGGACATCAGTGAAAACTGGAGAACGTCGATTAGCGTGCAAATTGAGGTTACCCACAACCAGAACCGACATTGGCACCGAGCTCTTTCTGGATCAGCGTCCTGGACAAATGCAAATGATTTTTTATTAAACGTTTGCTTGCAATTCTTTTATTCCAGTATTTGTTTCCACTTACAAAAGTGGAGGCCTTAAAAAGTCCCACATTTGCGGCATACTCCACCACAATGATGATACATAGGGCGGCAATGATTCCCCAGAGAATGTCGTCGTTCACGTAGGAGGCGGATGCCACCGGGATGACGTTTGAGATTGCAAAGGTGTCGGCGAGTGAAATGTCTCCGCTGGTGTCCTCACTATTCTCGGGCTCACTTTCCCTCTTGGAGGAGGTCGTGGTTGTGGTGTCGGAAAATTCCCCGAGATTCCGACTTGGGTCCGTGAGATCCAGGAAATGCCGGATTTCGTCCTTGATCACTTCGGAATCCAGATCCAAAGTGTCGGTGGGTGAAGTCAAGGGGAAAATCCAGAGTAGGACGGATATTAGTAAGACCACTGTAAACCAGCTCAAAACTGCCAACTGGATTAGGGACAGGATTTTAGTGCGCACTCTGTACTTGACTGGCGGAGGCTTCATGTTACAAAATTATGTTTAAAAAAATATTATTATTATTTTTTGTGTAGTGATGTTGGCAAAGACGAGTTGGCGACTGACAGTGGAAAGACACCACAAAAGATGCGGAGAGTTGAGCTGATGCTGAACAATAATATTTTTATGTGTGCTGGGAACAAATCAGCTTTAATTAAAGTTGTCAAGCGTATTTAAAATGAAGTGCTTGGACTGAAAGAGATGAATTATGAATATATTTGTGTACGGAGTAAGAGCAAGTGGCGGAGGTGGTCGTACTGTCGTACATACATAGTACGAAGTTCCACCTTGAACTTGGTATAAAGTCATCATACTGCTGGCACTTGTGCTACTGCTGGGAATAATAATAAATTGGCCTTTAATGCAGTAAATTAAGCAAGACCAACCGCGAGCTGAAAATATGAGCCTCGCCACCACATCACGTTGACATAATGTCTGCATTCAATGTTAAAAATGTATAAATCATAATACTTAAATACGAGCTGTATGCTGTATTATTATGGATATTATGCACACTGATATTATGTGAGATGCCTGAAATGCATGCAATTTTCTGCATGATCCAAGAAAGAGATAATGTACCTATATTTAGCATGTTAAATAATACGCTCTTTACTGCTGTTCGATTGACTAAAGTAGTTTGAAATTTTGTTTATTCTCATTTCAACACTTTATTGATACACCGAAAATAATTTATTCGATAACACAATATAACACTAAATAAGGTAATTTCCCAGTTTTCCAGGCTCACTCAGATCAGCGAACTTTGTTGTTGACAGTAGGGAAAAAAATTATGCCAAGTGGCGCTCTGGACTATGAACATTAAATGTTTTATTAAGTAATAATTTAAACTTGAGATTAGTTTATTGCATTGTTCTCCACTTGAAAAGTTTATTCACTGTTCACGGTGATCATCATCAAACTACAAAATGTTTGTGTTGGGTTTCAGTTTCAGACAGGCTAAGTTAGTTAAAGTATTAGCAAATGAACTTCCAGTAACATACATTACATCTCCTAACTCTTTGCATCATGTACATAGCACCACACATTCTTATTTATCAATCAAGCAAGTATAAGGGTCAAGTTTCCCCATTTTTTTTATTATTCTCAATATATTTTTTATCGATTTCCGAACTCTCACATGTCACATTCTCATGCTTCACACAGTCGTGGTGATAGTAAATGATTATGCAAGATTTTGTCGCTAATCACTTGTCGAAATGAATTCCTTTTCTGAATATTCATAGACTCAGAATAGTTTTGCTAGAAAATGTTAACTACGTAGGTTGCCTTTATGTGTTTGCCTACACACGCGATTCCTTTTTGTAATGGGAAATCCTTCATTCAGGACGCGTTGTTATACTAAAATGAAATGCGGAAAATCAATTTAATTACGTGCCCATAAAGTGAAACAAATCGACTTCTTTCTGCGAAAGCATCAATACTTTTTTAGTTTTTGATTTGCCCTGTTGGCAGCGATGTATCCATTTGGATCATTATAATTAGATAGGTTGCAACTGTAGCAAATACCTGAAAAATAATTACTTTCAAATCAAATATTCCCAACCTCTGCTATGTCATATAATTCACTGTTCCAACTTACAGTAGCTGCAAAGCGATACGACAGCGTGAAAAAGTTTGCCCCATGAAGCCCTACAGGGTTCCCAGCATGTTCCGCCAGCAAAACGTTAATTCTGGACGGAGAAAGCACACTCTCGATATTCTTGCATTTCAACAACTCCAACAGCCACGCTGCTTTCTCGTTTGCCTCTGCAGAAATCAGAATCACGGCCAAAATAGGACAAAGGCGAAAAACGCAATGGATCACATGAAATAGTCCATGTGCCACAAGTATGGAGCTTAGGGTGGATGCGGTAATCATGACCATCGTCAACAAATACATCACAATAAACGGTCCCAATGTTTCCTTCAAATCTCTGGAAATTCGCAAAAGTCCGTCGTATATTCCAAACGAGGCCACAATAAGCCTGTGGGTGGACCCTGAATCACCGCAAGCTTCCAGGTCACGGCATGTCTTCACGCTTTCTCTAAACGTGCGCGTGGCCTGCCAGATTGATAGGGAAATGGAGATAAATGTGAATTCGGTGAAGTAGGAGGCAATCGAGGCAATCAGAGTTGAGCCCAGGAATAACAAAACTGAAGTAGGCTCAGAAATTGGTGGGTTGATTCCTAGAAAGGAGAATTTAAAATATCCTGTTGATGACGATCCCTGCGACTTGACAACTTCCAACCAAACAGCCGGGTGGCAAATGGATTGGCAAACATTTCCAAGTTTTATGAGAATCAAGGTCAAAAATCCGCTGACGCAAAAGCCATAATAGACCCTTTTGGCTACAATCAGAGCTTCCAGATTTGAAAAGTGTTTGCTGTAAAGTTCTGAAATTGCCTTTAGCTCGTTGACAACTTGAGCGAAGATGGGGAGCTTGGTCCAAAAGGTGTAGAGCAGCAGACACGTGTTTATGTCTTCGAAAAACAAGGGCATAAAATCGAAAGTAGTCCGCTGGAGATTGAAGTGTGGTGAAGCCATGATTTTCCAAAAAGGCGAGGGCAGCAATGAGGAAGTACATGATGATGCAAGACAACTTTGACAAGGAGAGTGGTCATATTAATTATATAGTTGTTGAACAATTTTGAGAAAGTTGGTAAAAATTCGTTTTTGTACTAACCTTTTGTCCCAAACTTGCGGCTTCGAAATAATAAAATTTAAATTGCTTTTTGGATTGCTTGGCTTCTTTGGGGCATATTTCGATTTGGAAACATATCTTCCCAGGAATAACCTGGAGTTTCCGGGACAAGTAAAAGTAGCTGAGGAGAATATCTTGTAACTGGACAAGGGGAAATTGATTATTATGCATTTTGTCGGATGGACTAATAATTCGTACGGCCATTTTCATAATTTTACAACAACGCCATCCAAAAAGTGGTTGGATTGAACTGCACACGGTTAAAAGTTATAGAAGGCGTTATTTTTTTTTATTTGTTAAAGTGGCGGTCTATAATATACCTAGCTTGAGGGTTTCGTTTGGAGAGAGTGAAGTGTAGAGTAGAAGACACGCCTTGTTGTCCCATTCACTAGTCTAATTACTTAAGTTTCTTGTTTGCATTGCATTTAATAATTGCATCGACATTAGTGACATTGATGACCTCCAGAAAAGGAATACCTAATCCATTTGGTGTTTGGTTGAACCATCAGAATTCAGAATCAAATAGGTTGCTTACTACCGCATACCGTAGCAAATATCTAGCTATTTCATGTACATTTATTACACCCTCCGAGTTAATATAGCTACTCGTATTACTAAAGATCTTAAATGATCAATACATACGATCGCCTTTCAATAATGCAATGAATGAGGTTTCAGGTTTCCCGTGAGGACATTCCAGGAAATGGAAACCAAACATCCCCACCATACCATCATCCCCATGATTCAGTTCCAGGTTGGATGCTGATGCTGATTATTGCTGATGCATAATATTATTACCTATGCAAAATAAATATGATTATTATGATTAGTTAGATATGTATCTTATGCTAAAATCAAAATCATGTTAATTACGTTCCACTAACTAGCGTTTTCCCAACATGCCGTAATTTTGTAGCAAAGACAAAAACCTTCGCCGACACATTGCAAGAGCTGCGCCGAATTTCGCCGCGATTTAGCACGACATGGGACAAATAGGCGTACAGAAAGAACGAGATTGAGATTACTATAGGAGAGGAGACTTGACTCGAGACTCGACTACATTTATTACTCGAATCGAACTCGTCGAGCTGCTAGATGCATATGTACTAACAAGGAGGTATAGGGGGTAGATTAACTCCAATCAAGGAGTGAAATGTGCATTTATATGTAGTTTCATACGAGGAATACGAAAATGATGTCCATTCTCCCAAATGGAGGGTTGTATAATTAATACGGCGATTTCC
>JAANSN010001873.1:0-28745 GCA_036850665.1 Dicranocentrus wangi | reverse complement strand
TATAGTTGTAATTAGTTAAACAAAAGTAGTTTTGCTATTTATTTCTGTGTTTTTAACAATAGTGACTGCATTAGCCGGAAAGGCATTTTGGGATCTGAGTATCCAATTGTTAGTTAGGGTGGTTAGAGTAACCACAGTTTGGAGGTCAGTTAGGGATCTGAGTGTCCATTGTCCATTTAGGAGACCGAGCCTTCAAAATCATCAAAAATACAGTCCACAACTCTCCATAGGAAAGTTACAAGTCGTGTTATAAACCCGTGCCATCATAGGAAGTTGGACATTAGGCATTAGGGGACGCGGACAAGCATAACTTTTCTATTATTTTCGAACTATCAAGGCGTTCGCGGATAGCAGCGACAGATATGTATTTCTGATCAGTGATGTGGTGATGATGAATGTTATGTTATGAATGAGTGGTAGTAGTAGTGTGGGTATGAAGTATGGGTATGATTTTGTTTTATGATATGAGAAATGATGAGGATAAAATGAGAAATATGTTTGAAATTGAAGCGAGAGGGCGTGTTCACTATGAACGCGATCAGCGATTGAGATTATTCATTTAAATCAATACAATATGCCTACGTTAACGAGTTTCGAGTTTCCCTATATTCCAAAAAAACATCTGTAGGTAGAATTTTTTATTTATAATTTGAATAACTTGATTTTGTTAGCATGCTATCTATTCCTATATTCCTAGTCTAATCAAGGAGTAAAGGAAGGAGTAATTCTACCGGACTCGCATGCAATTAGTATGGTGCCAAGAGATATTCAAATAAAAAATACCTAGGACAATGAATGTTGCCGAATAGATTAGAGGTTGACAGACAGCGTTTCCGAAATAGTAGTGTGCATTGGCTTATGATTGATTTTATTCTAACAATAAGTAGCTAAATCGAATTATGTAAATTATGTCACTTGAACATAAAAGGAAAATATAATATAGATAGACGCATATTTATGTCATGATAACTTCACATAACCATCATACAAAATAAACAATAATTGCGATGAGTAGTGTCTGTGTCTAGGCATGCTATAAAATACAAGGCTCGAAGTGTAACAAGTGCAGGAACAAAAATGAATCTTAAACGTTACTTTAAAATTATTGACTAAAAGTCACATATATCATCATGTAACAATAACTTAAATCATGAATCATGACAGATTTTATGACTAACTTTTACATGATTTAATGAACGACTCGTTGCACCCCACTTTAGTTAGTTTGAACGTCTGTAAAAAGCAGGGCATAATATGGCATTGCTTCTTTTAGTATTCTGTATTTAGAGATCTCCAAGCTGAGTGAAGTCTTGAGTCATAGCGATGACTTCTTGAAGAACCCCATCACGGTTTCTTGGATTGTTATCCAACCACTGCGAAATTGCTGAAACAAAGTCTTCTATCCAATTTTTGGAATTTTCCAAGTCCACTTTGCCGATTAGGGGACTAGCAGCTGCAATATATACCCCGAAGATGAATCCCATCTTGGATATTCTTCCGTAGTCCTCAAGTAAATCCTACAGCAAAATAAAATGGTGAAATGGATATTTGCAAATGTTTTCCAACCGAATTACTTATGTGGGATCTTTATTCGTATCAGCAAACAAAATAATGCGGTAAAATTTTGCTTGTACTTACCTGAAAACTGAAGTCAACTTTCTGATTGACCTTGTTAGCACTGACCTTGAATTCATCATAATAAATCCGTAAAAGGGCTGGAATGTGCCTTCTACGCACTGCAGGTTTTAAACTATTATAAAAGTAATAGCCAACATCGAGGTTGGGGGATCCAACACGGTTCATCTGTGAAATTGCATAGTAATAAAAAGGTCGTATTACCCAAGGTTGATAGTTTATAATATTGTTACTCTCCTCTCTCTGGTAATGTTCAAGCAAAATACGGGATTACTGCCTTTGCGACATGATGTGATCTATCATGCATCTTTATCTAAAAGACATAACCATCAAGTTTCTAATTTCACTATTCTGCTTCTCACGACATTGCATTGCTCATGTTGAATATCCAGTCTATGCCTTGGGTGCACGTAGTACCTCATATACTCATATTCGTGTGGATTGATGTGAGTGGCAATGTGACAAATGCCATGTCTATAATCCTCACCCTCATTTTCAATTCTTTAGCTTAAGGATCTAAAGATTCTAAACATTTGAAAAAGCATAGTGGATATATATGGATTACAAAAACGATGTATAACGTCTGTCCAAAAGCAAACCTTTCCTGTGCATTATTTTCAATTCTTTAGCTTAAGGATCTAAAGATTCTAAACATTTGAAAAAGCATAGTGGATATATATGGATTACAAAAACGATGTATAACGTCTGTCCAAAATCAAACATTTCCTGTGCATCGCATCGGTTATAGGATTCCATTCCTTTTTTACTTAAATGATTTATGTAAGTAATTGTCTTTACCAGCGAATTGCAGCAATAAAAAGGTTTTACTACGCATAAGCTTATAAATTGCAGTAATTCTTCAATTAATTATCGCAATATAACATCCTGCTTCAGCCTGCTTGTCTATCGTGCCCACGCTACGCGCACAATACTTATTATGTAAAATATATTGAAAGCATTGAGAGCGAAGTGGTCATGATGTGTATGACACAACAAATCCTTAATCAAATGAGCACATTAAATAATGCATCTTAATAATAATAACCAATAATGCACCCTGGCCTTGCACAACCACTCATCCAATTTAATGACTACTCTTTTCCTCATAGTTCAACATCCGACGGTTTAGTATCATTGACATTGAATAATTTTATCAGAAATGAGATCGGATTACACATTTGATATCGCATGGAAAAGATATCGGCCTGAGAAACGTTAGAATGCTGATAAACCTTCTCACGAGGACCTTCGCCGGTCAATGTCAAAAGGGCAAACCTACTTCTGAATACTAATTACCTACCCAGAATTATTATTTTTTATTGTAAAAGGTTGAAAGTTGGAGTAGTTAGTAGTAGTAAGCATGTGCATTTGGCTTAAACGTAATTGTGATGCACAATCAGTACACACCAGTTCCTGACAGTTTTTACTGACAAACTGGTTCATTTTTATATTTCACGTATTACTCTTATCAAAAGCGACTCGGTGTAAATCACACACGTGCTAAATGTACTGGCTACATCCCACCAAATATCATGGACAAAGGGTATTAATAATGCACAATCTAATCTTACTAGTAAGTACTGTTTATTATGTAAATATTACGGATGCATCACCATCACACATTTTTGTATGCATTTCCTTGCAGGATGAAGGATAACAGACACCAGACAAGAACCACGAAAACCCCTGATGAGACTCATTTAATGGTTTGTAGTATGTAGTAATACTGTCCTACCTGTAAATCTACAAACTTGAGATGCGTCAAGTTGGAATTGGAATCTTGGTAGAAAAGTATGTTGTTGTTCCAGAGGTCTCCATGATTCAGTACGTCCAGTAAATGAGTTTCTTCAACGACATCGCACATGCTTGAGAAGGCTTTTGATGTGTATTTTACTAATCGCTTGTAGGCTGCTGAGCTTCCCTTTAGATTACTATCCTGTAATATATAATAATTATTCATAAAATATTATTTTGTGGAAAATAGGCCCTCCCATACACTTGTCATATTCAAATATTTTCTGTCTTCATGAATTGGTCGCGTCACGAGTGAGTTACAACAATAAAGAGTTGTTGCAAATATATAAAATGCATTTGTAAAACAAACGAAATTAAGTATTGTGAATTAGTGTACTTTGAGAAGACAGCAGAGTTTGGTGAGGATAGAGTCAATCATGAGAGTGTTAATGTTGGCTCCGATACCGTGACGCTTCATCATCCTTTCACGCGTGTGGGGGAACTTTGCCTTGAACGCTTCCAATCCCATATCTTGGATTAAGGCATAGGAAATAGAGTGGAAGCGAGCCAAATGCGATACTACCAGTCTGGCGAGATATTCAACAATAAAAATCCTCATTTAAATAACTTTATCGTCTTTGTCTACTTCGATTCACACAAGATTTTACGCATACTTGAATGAAGCACATTAAAAACACGACTATGACATGATGACATATTTATATTGACCTAAATAGATATATTATTCTACCGCTGTGGACGCCACACGAGACAAGAAGCCATATAAAGCGTAGTAATGTCAAATGTGGAATGCCGACTGCATTTTTATAAATAAAGCTGATATCCTTCTCCATGCACGCTTGTCACTTTTCATACATTACGATAAAAGGAAAATGGTTTGATTTGATAGCAGTATCATCATCATCATCATATCAATCAACGTAGAATTACCTTGCCTCGTGGAAAGAGTGACGCTTCGTTCTATCAAGCATGACGTAATTCATCTTCACTAGGTTCTCCATTATAATTTCCTGTTCTCCAACATAGTATACTTTGGGGAACATGTCTAACAATTTCACTGATCTGAAAAGGGAAAAACACACATTTCTAGGAAATGTAAGATTGCAGGAGGAGCCGATCGGCAAAGGCAAAAACAAGTATATCTATTCATAATTGTTCATAACTGTTCTTGTGAAAAGTTAAGATTTAAGATCATAGAAATCTAAAACACAATGGCAGATAAACTTTTGCCATTGTGCAATTAATTCTAAGTATCAAATGAAATCGAGGGGCAACGTTCCCGTAAAGGAACCGATTTGTTTTGTCAATTGTCAATTAAAATGCACTGACGTAGCATCAAATTTCTAATGAAAATGAAGGACGATGAGGTTAATGTGCTGTGATTGATTTTCTAATGACACGTAGGACTCCGATACCTACTGCCGGGACGAATGTTAGCAAAGGTTTTAAGGAAATGGTGCACTTATAATGCCAAAAGGCTATCAAAATGTACGTATTTTAGCTTACCCCATTCGTGATACGCAGAGTTCCTCCAGGGCCGGCATTACTCGGGTGTAAACGTTGGATTCCTTCTCAAACAGGCTGTACTCATCCTCCTCTTTAATTTCCGCATTTTCCTTTAACTCCTTCACGAAAAGCTCCAGCGCATTTTGATCTGATCTGAGCGCAGTGGAGAAACGAACGGTGACAAACTTGCAAATACTGGTAAAATGAACGGGTAACTCTGGTTCTATCTCCACGTTCACATCAGCTACGTCCCTAAGTATCCCATTTTCCTTCAAAATTTTACTTAATTTCTCATTATTGACTTCGCCTGTACCCCTGTCTACAAGAGGACCTTGACATACAACCTCCGCCATTATAAAGTACTTTTTCTTTATGATAGCACGAGAAAATCTTTTCAAATCAAAAATCAAATCTTTTTCTTGATACAGGGTTCCTATTTGCAACCGCGTTCAGAACCGCGTTTGGGGAGGCTTGGGAGTCTTATCAATTTTCTTGGATCGGTTAAATTCAGCTTGCAAGTTGGTTTCCCGGTATGACCTTGGAGCTGAGACTGACGCGCACTGATACTTGAGTTCATAGATTAACTTTCCTTTTGATAAAGCACAATATATATCTGCTCCTGTACGATTACTCGCTTTCTTTGTTGCTCAACTCTCGGCTGCTACAGAACGAAACTGAGCTTGAGAAAACCATGTGGATTAGTCAAAACTTGGAAGCACAACTCATACTGAACTGACTGATAGCACCACCCCATCCACAGTGGCAGACCATAATGGGACTACTGAAAACATTACAAGGAGTCTGTAAAAAAGTCTTCTTATTCATTGTGCACTGCACCAAACACCCTCTACTATTTGCACGATTAGCTATTCTTATAATTTAACTATGATGTCTATTGCTTCTGATGTCTACAGACATGGTGTATCAGTATAATGCTTAAAAATTGCAACCTGCGTATATGGTGCGAAAATTTTAATCTGGACCGGCATAATATGTGCCATAATAGGCTGAGCTGTACATTTATGTCGTATACTGTTAATGGCTAACCTATGTGCAAGTGTAATGCACATGGGCATATCCTAATGGACTTTTAAATGAATATTAGCAGGCGCCCGTGGGAATCTTCTAACACAGTGCTCAATAGATGCGATTGATTGAGGCATGACTTTGATGACTTATTACTGCTAGCTCTGCAAATTCGTGTTTTAACTAACGTGTATAATAACCACGCAGTCACTACTAACACGATTCACTAAACACACCAGGAATTATATCACCACAGGATAAGGCGTGAAGAAGATGACAAATCAAAGAAATTATGGTATTATACAAAACATCATGTCACGATAACCTTTCCGAACCTATTTACTCTTCTTTACATATAGTATATCTCACCGCGATACGATAGCACCCCGTGTACCTGATAAATCCATATAGGATCGGAACAATTATAGTTAAATAGGTGATGAGCTGCTGAGGCCTGGGAGACAACGGGGAAGGACTACTGTTAAATACACTAATTAGCCGATGCCAGTAAAAAAATTGTTGATTTGTCGCTCATGTGTGTGATAATTGGCAAATTAGACAGTGTAAATATACGCCATGTTTGGAAGGACGTAATAATTTCAGGTCTACGTAGTCCCGGTGTATTATCCACTAACTGAATAATATCATTACTACTCGTGTTTGTTGTTTGTTCGAGAAGATGAGAAATGATAATGAGGACCCATATCGAAGGTCTGTGCGAGACATCCTGAAGATCCTACATAACACTCGTAGTCGCACAATGAATACTAAAGCAGACACGACGACTGATCAGCAATCAAAGGTAAACACTGTTTATTTACAACAGGCCGTTTGACACGCTGCACTATAAACTGAATTTTGCTTATCAGAGACTCGTATCACCAGTTCGTGCACACTTATCACACCTTAACCGTATTCAGTAGAAAACTGCAAAGTTTGTATATTTTAATTAAACATAATAATATGTAGTCAAATTGATACATGGTGTCACTTTCCCCCAATGATTGACTTTGATTAAATTAGTTTTTATATGGGCAAGAGCTGTAAAAATGTCTGAATTAACTTGTGATCGACTGTGATCTCGTAGAATGCTTCAACTATTATTGTCTGTTTTGCTGAATTTTTCAAAATGTCTAAGAATTGTGACTCCTTCTTGGTTGACCTTAACCTGAAAATGTTTATGATACCTACTAGTTTGTCTTGCATTAAATATTTATGTATGTTTACAAATGTATAGTGGCTGATATAAAAAAAAACAACGCTTATGATCATGAAAATTTATGTTAATTTGTTTTGTTTGCCCCGACAGTGATACATTTATAGTAATGCAGACGTTATATAAGGCGACGCGTTATATAATAGACAAGGCAATGGGACGTGCAGATGTAAATGGAGATTTGAGAAAATCACAGAATGAATATATATATAATCTTAACAAGAAGTGCTTGTAAATAGTAAATAATATGCGCTTGTGATATAATTTTTATGGTATATTGCTACTATTGTAAGGGTATCGATTCTGCTTTTAAGGCTCAAATTATAGCGAACCGGTGAGCCCATATAGCCCATGCAGAAGAACTAGTAGCTGGTGAAGTGTAAACGGGCTCCCAATAAATATGAATTATTAGAGTGTAATGTATAAAGTGATCATACAAGCAAATATCCATTAGCCGATTCTTATGTCGCATTCCTTATATCATCATGATGATTAGCATAAAAGCAATAGTGGAGGACAGGTAAGAAACACGAAGAAACCAGATAAATATATAATGAATTCATCATACATGATGAGATGAGATAACATGGCATATGCACTGCGAAATAGTCAAATCCACTTGCATCTTGAAAGCTTATATTGATCATGCAGAACTACATGACTTAAATGTTTCAGTGCAGCGTGGTGCGGTACATGAGTTGCTGATTTCAATATGCATAATAAAGCAAATTCGTTAGGCAATCAACTTTATCTGCCTCTAATTCCAATTGTATATATATACACCTGAGTAGATTGTGCTCTTTAAATGCTCGCTTTTAAATATTGACTAGATTGGGTAGTTGGGTAGTATGGATACTTACTACTACCCTTATGTATCTTCTTCTACGACAGTTGACACGAAGGTAACGAAAAGAAGTGCTTTATGTTAGGTATGTATATGATGTGTCCTAAAATTGTTTCAGGCAGCATTTTTGTGGTAATGGTATGGTAAGTGGACCAGAGCGCAAAACATAGACCTAGGCCATGACAGAGTGACGCTCAGAGTATAGGCAATAGGTACCCCCATCACTACTCACTACGCTTTTAATTACTTTTGACGTTGGCCATGAAAATTCAAAAAAGGATGTATTTTACAGGTGGTGGCGATATGACTAAAAGCATTTTTATGTGAATTTAAATGAGTGTGATGAATTCAGCTGTACTTATAGCATGTTGTAGACAACTTTCC
The DNA here is from genome assembly GCA_036850665.1 of Dicranocentrus wangi. NCBI lineage: Eukaryota > Metazoa > Arthropoda > Collembola > Entomobryomorpha > Entomobryidae > Dicranocentrus > Dicranocentrus wangi. Next base: position 20,379 of record JAANSN010001873.1, on the reverse strand, counting down.
AAGGCTTTCGTGTTAATATATATTTAGCTCTAATAAATAATCCTGTCTAAAATTATACATAGTATAATCAGCAGCAGCAGCCATCAGGTTAGTTGCAAGTGTGGCAATTTTCTGCGTACAAGAAATAATAAAAATTATAATGGCCTTCGCTTTAGTCGCTTCCTTTCCCGCACACGCGGCCTAATTCAGAGCAGCTTTTGGTGGATGACAACTGAATCGACATTTGCAGAAAGGCTATTGTTGGAGTAGGGAGTAATGTCTTAAACTCAGAAAACAGAGGACTGAATTTAATTACCATACTTTATTATTTTATTTATTTTACGCACGATGAACTTTTTTAAAATGTTGTACTATATCGTTTACATTCTTTCTACAAAAAATCGACAAGGTTAAACAGTACAGTTGATATTTTAATGCATAAAAATATATACACATCCTCAATCTTTCCCCAAAAAATAAATAGTTGTCATAAGTCATAGGATATCAGGAGCTAAATAGAAATTAATGCTCCCGCAACACAAGCATTTAGCATACTAGTTAATGTTCCAGCGAGAAGAGCACTCCAGACCACCCTAGAGAAATCTAGACGACGTAAGGGAGCTAACGTGCTGAGTCCTCCTAGCTGAATTCCGACCGAACTGAAGTTTGCAAAACTGCAAAGCGCGTATTCAGCAATTTTCCTGCTTCGGGCCTGAAAAGTCATATAAACGAGAGGTTGTCAACGGACGAACCAACGAACAGTTCACATTTAACTCTTATTACAAATACATTATTTCCTTACGGTTAAATTCATGCTGAGCAGTCTCTGATAGGCAACAAATTCATTTACAACCAACTTGAGTCCAAGGAGGAGAGCAATGTCTTCGGTATCTTGTTCATCCACCCCGAGGCAGTAGGCAAATGGAATGAATATCTTACTGAGAATCCACTAGTGTAACAAAACAAAACTAGATTAACATTCGTAACAAAAATAAATTGTACCAAGGGATATTTTACTAATAACACAGGTCAAAATTCGAGCAACATTTACCTCAAATGAAAGTTCCTCCAGACCTACTAATACTCCAAACCAGCCAATGATTCCATTCAAAAAGGCCACGAAGGAGATTACTGCAATAAGATTTGCAACAATATTACCAATAAGGATAAAACCTTGGGCTGCACCTTGAGCTGCAGCGTCAAGCGCATTTCCTTCTGATCTGTGGATGAAGTGAAAATCCTGAATTATACACACTTTCAATTATTCGAAATGATTCCCACTTGAGAAATATATTTGGCCCGGAAAATCTTGATTTGACCTACTTTGTATCCATAGCCTGAATGTCCTTTGCAGAAGTTTTAGTGACATGTACTTCTGGATACAACAATTTTGATAAGGCCAATGCCGCCGGGGCAGCCATTACGCTAGCCGTTAGAAGTGAACTTGCTTCAATTCCAAAACTAATGTACGCTGCCATTACACTGCCTGTTGTATATTATTTAAAAAATTACAGCATAATTACTAACATTCATGCTGGATTTATTCACATCGTTGATATTTCTTATTTCCAATCCAACCTGCAATTGTTGCGAATCCTCCTGTCATAACAGCATGAATTTCTGACCGGGTCATGTCGTTCAAAAATGGTCTAATCAGAATGGGTGCTTCAGTCTGCCAAAATAAAGCAGGATAACTAATTCCTGATAACATTCTACTTGTGTGTTTGACAAGAAGAGCTAACCTGTCCGAGGAAAATGTTGGCTGAAGCATTCATTGATTCTGCTGCTGTTGTACCAAGCAACACTTGAAGCAACCAGCCGACTTTCATAACGACCCAAACCATGATTCCAAGGTGGTATAAAAGTCCGACGAAAAAACTGAAGAAATATATCACGGAAAGTGCCTACGGACAGGAAAAATAACCTTTAATCTATCATATCCGTTAGATCCACTAGAGATGATTAATGAACAAGTCTCACCCTAAACGCAAAGAGAGTATCAAACGACACCCACTGATTTGCAGCTTCTACTAGTGACGAATTTGAAAATGTTAAATTTCCAGAGGACAGATAGCCATATATGAAGTCTGAACCTTCGTTGGAAAAGGCGAGGAAGGTGGTAACCTGTAAACAGAATAAAATAACTCGCGACAGTGAATTGCTTCTGCTCCCAACGTCGGTCACTTGGAAAGATAGAATGGGTTACGGTCAAACGAAGAATATACCTTGTCGCTCACGCAGTTTAAAAAGTCCCTGCCACCCGCCCACCTCAAGGTGAGTAAACCAAGCAGGATTTGTACAGCCATTCCTCCAAAAACTTGTCTCCACAGTACTCGCCCTGGATGTTTCGAAAATATCAAGCCTATTAGCACCATTACCACTGCCCCACCAGCGGAAATCATTCGTTTGGGTTGGTCCCATGAGTCCGCAACAACGAATGCAATAATTCCTCCAACGACTAGAATCAGCGCAGCTAATCTCATGTACCTAATATTAAATTTTTCACATTTCAATTATTTGCATAAAAGTATTACTTGCCAATTTCTAAGTTATTACTACCATTTTGAAAACACGTTGTTTCCTGTTTCCAACATTGGCTTAAACACACCATCATTTATTCTTTTTCCGAAGAAGCGCTTCACCACATGGTAATAAATTAGGCACACATATGTCAACGCGGTGAGAATTATTAACATTCCGTGTCCGTCACACCAAGCCCATTCAATCTCATTCCTTCGGTTATACAATAAAGCTGTGACAAAGTATGCGTTGTACAACAGAAAAGCCAACACGATCGCAAGGATTTTCACGGTGGCTTTGTTCTTAACGACTAGGTTGTAGATGCCTAGCCGAATCCCTTCGATTATCCGGGCAATTATATTAGCTGAACTTGGGTCATATTCTAGATCTTTAAATTCCAATTTGTGTCCGCTTTCTGGCTCTTCCGGAATATTAAGGGAAACTCGCTTTTTCCTTCTATGTATTGAACTTTCGGTTATGGGATCGGGATCAACAACTGTTTTGCCATTCAAGTTGCCATTTGAATTTTTTGAGATCGTACCATGGCCCTTTAATAATTAAACTTTACATTCAGTTCGAGTAAATTCAGTTTCACGATGTGAATCTTAACTGCGAAATGTAATAGCACATACCGGCTCGTCCTGTTCATTTAGTTCAAAGGCTTCATTGCCAACGCCGCCGCTGCCATTGTCGTTGGGTATATCTTTGCTTCCAGCTGAACTGTCCTCCATTTCGGAAATTGTCAAAGATGAACAATAGTTTGACAATTATACAGATTACCTGTGAACAACGTTTGCAGCTCAGGAGCAAGAGCAAAGTTAATGATGACTTCTGTGTCACGGTTGAAGAGTAATCTTAATAATAATACATTGCCAGAACACTATCCGGTAGTTCAAGCAGCATTCCTATGTTCAGTCTGCAAAGGGAATAAATGCAATAAAATATCCAGCAAATTTTATCCCATTTTATAGTACGCTGACTACTACTGGCAATCTGACAACATATTAAATATCCTTAATTTTTAGAAGTGCAACTTAATTTGAATTAGTGATAGTATTCATGTAGTGGAATTTTATTCACAATCAATCAAACAAAATAACTGATGAGTGGATTAATAGGATTATGTGCGCTATTTACACCAATATGCATTTCCACTACTTTCCTAGTTTACTGCATACAGCGACAAATGCATGCGGTCAATCCTTCAGAGCTAATTCTGTGATTCAGACCTAACACAAAAGCTTGTTGAGAAATGTGTGGTTTTGCATTGCTCATGGCCATGGCGTCTACTTGACTTGTAAAAACCCGAGAGGTCACCAATATCAATTCGTAAACATCCTGTCAATCCTCAAGTAAATTGACCCGTTTATGGAAAACTAATCTGCTGACATGACTAATGAATGATAATGAGAACACGAAATCTGATACATATGACATGCTTTGTTGGAATTCAAGTGGTGCGATAATATATAAGATAAGCCTAACGGGAGATTTGCGTAATGCCACTGGACTGAACAATGGACGTGGTCATTCTTATATTCTTGTGTATACATGATGATGGGAAACAGGGTGGGTTGGGTCAATATTTAAAATGACATTTGTCCAGTATAGTTATTTCTGATAGCATTTTAAAATATTGTAACGGCTATTACTAGTCGTCATTTCGTTACAATACAAATACAACTAAAAAACTGATAATAAATAATGCGACATTTGCAGTATGAGTGAGATAATTTGAAAACTGCATGACACTGTAATGTGGAATTAGGTATATCATCACAGAAGCGACTTGTGAAATTGTGAATTGATGGATTGAAACTAGTATACGTGTTTGTGTGTTGCTGCATCTGAAATTGTAAGCCGACAACTGGTTAATTAATTAATTTGGATATCGGTTCAACAATCTCATTTCTGCAGCGTAAGCTTGAATGCCTTATCTCAGACAACGCCTACACGCCTACAAACCAGGTGGCTAGACATGGGCATGTAATTTGAAGTACTTTCAGCTGTTAATGAAGACCTTGAAGTGCAAAGTTATACATTCTCGATTAATTCTGTGACTAACTAAAAAAGTCTATCAATTCTGAATTGGAAGCCTCATCAATGACAGTGACACACAAACTTTACACACACGCATCGAATATACAGGTGAGCAGAAGAATTGTACCTTGTACCCAAAGCGTCGTCGTCGTGTAATAACCGTTGTTTGTGATATTTTTACCCTTTCATAAAGCTTGCATTGCACAGCAGCAGCAGCACATCGTTGTTTTGATGAAAACAAGGAAGAGATGCCACAACAGCATCAGCAAATATCAGCATGGAACTAAACTGGGAAAACAAGAGTGCATACTATTTTAATACACTGTGCACATTTTCAACAAATATTAGCCAACAATTCCGCATTTCAGAATTGTTTCGGCTGAGAAATTAAAATGATAGAGTCGCACTTGTTTTTTTAGTGTCAACACAAATTTTTTACAGGACCGTTGAGCAGCTGTCAAACACTGCACACTAAAACTTTCTCATCCTGGTTGAACTGTTTGCGCACATTTCTTGGCTTTTTAACATTGCGGTAGTGGAGGAGGTTCGATTGGTGTGAGGCTACCAGTTGATTACTTCGTAAACCGCTTTCCGCTTACCGCTTATCGTACGCAAGTGAGTCAGTAAGTGGATATATACCTGCGTTAGTTTACTTTCCTGTAACTCAAAGCTCTATNTATATACCTGCGTTAGTTTACTTTCCTGTAACTCAAAGCTCTATAGCCACGAGCATCGAGCACCAAAAAACTCACTGACGAACATCATGTCATGTCCATTGTGTGCTAATAAAAAGCGATAGAATATGCAAAACGATTATACGTATATGGCTGAAAATCTCGGTTATATAGTACGTACGAATGATGATGATGGAAAACGCATATATGCATTATTGAAAAAGGGAATAGCGATAGGGCAGACGCAATTTAACAACATTATCAGATGCTCATCCCAATCGCATCACGACGACTCATCTCTCTTCATTGTTGCAGCTTCACAACGAACTACACGTTATATCATGCCATCCCACCTTAATCTCTATATTGTATGGCATTGATTTGTACACGAGTGTTTTTTTTTTCGAGTACTTATTATACTCAACACATAACCTATGAGTTTGCTTGTCACGTCATGATATTTCGTTGGCGTTGTTCACTGCATGAAAAAGGCAAGTTTGTTTAAAGTATGAAGCAATAGCAGTCGAGGTAATAATCAAGTGTTATTTTCCATCGTAATTGTAGAGCTATTGTGCATATTGACATGGATTTAATAATTAATAATCATTCGCAGTAGTTTACTCATTTTTGGGAAGAGATGAGTAAGCGCTTTGCTTTGGAGTTTTTTTGGGGGGAATTAATGAGGTATGAACGGTGAAGTGCAAACTATAAAAAAAACCTTTGGTTATTACGAGCATAATTTGCCATTGGTTTATTGCACTTCAAACTCGTCTACCTAAGTACAATTCCTTATTATGTCGCTTTTCGTTCCGTGCTATATCAATACTTACAGTAAAATAAAATTTTAATTTTAAAGTTTCCGTCTAGCTGAGTCTTAATTATAATTTGCTTTGTGGGGAGGCATATTTTATACAACTTCCTTCCTACATACTGGGAGTTTCAAGCGGCTGTTGGTTGTGATTTGTGATTAATTGTGACACTTGTCATATATCAAACACATGTCGCATGTCGTAAAAGTTCATTTTAATTAAAACCTGAATTGTTTCCCAAACCAGTAACGAACTTCGTCTCACTTCATTCATGAAAGCTTTTTCCTATTCTGTATTATACTTGGCATTTCTAATCTTGAGTGAGTATTTAGGTGTATATGCTCTAGTCAATCAGCCTTCATTTTCTACGCTTAATTTGTTATTACCGCATTCATAAGAGTAAAACTTATGTTATTAAATACCTTATTAGTAGTACAAAATCGTACAATATTTGCGATAGTGAAGTGAAGGTTATGTTCAACATAGGGAATAGGGATGCATTTAGATGTATAGTATAACACACGAGCTCCTCGCGAGCTCTCCCAAGGTGTGCATTGCATTGAAGGATTTGAAATAAGGTTGAAATATCTCGGTTAAGGTAGGTGTAGGTATAAGTAAGTAGTATAATATATGATGTGATGATGACTGAATAACTTATCTGACAGCCTGTTGATATTTACGTGGGGTGTCATAATTGTCTGGAATTTAAATCAATGCGATGGGATCTCCTTTTTAAATGTGCCGAAAAATACATTAGAAACCCCGTGGCTTCTACTTTATCCAGAAGACGCAAACACAAATCGGTATCAGGGAGTCCATCGCGCAAGTACTGATCCATACGACGCGTGCATAGATAATTTCAAATTCAACATTCAACTGGTGTGAAGGTGACTCTCTGGTGCTTTATTTTCCCAGTAAAATGGATTTTGAATTGACATCAGAAGGTCATGCTTCATGCTTCTGGGTATAATAAATCGGTACTTTTTGTAATTTTTGAAGTAAAGACTTACAGATGCACTTTTATTTTTATTCTTCATAAAATGCTACTTTACATACTACAATACAGTATATTTGGCAAAATCAATAAATGTACACGAAATACTTACAAACTGGAGTAGATATATATGTACTATGTGCACACACGTGAGTTTTTAATACAAATATAGCAGCATGTCAGCTGAAGTGTATACCATTTTCCGCAAAAAAACAGTAATTATTGTCACTAGGCACAGGGTTGTTAAATTCAAAGTACAAAATTACACAAGTGTATTAATATTATTATTATTAAATTCAGAGTAAAACCTATCACTAATGTTGGTTTTAGTAGTAGTAAATTAGTAGTGCATAATACTTGGTTAGCTATTTTTATATCGCTGTTGTAGAGAGAGGTCAGAGAGGTGCACGTAAAGTAGCGCTCAGACAAAGCCCATCACGACGACATTTAATAGGGGTAGTGGATGAGCCTTGATACTGTAACTAATCTAGGTCACAGGTCACTAATAACAGTGACATCCTGTAAATCACTAATTACATACATATAGCATTTGAAATGGATGATACAACCCATTCGCAGAGAAAGAAATCCCGACATCTAAGAAAGAACATATATATTAACGTGTTAACTCCAAAATATTCCCTCCGTACAAATCTTAGCTACGTAGAGGTACCAAAACCGTAAAACTGTATGTAGAAATGACTTCATCATTCAGGATAGATACAAACCAGAATATCAAAAATATCTTTTTTCGGAACCTTCTAGAGAAATTTTACTCATAATTACTCATAATATGAAATTTTTTGCAGATTTGGAGATTTAACTAGTCCCGAATCATTGTTACAAACTAACTATATATCCTAGTACTGTGGATTCAAAATAACCATGAGTTTGAGATATTTGAGTAGGTTTGTCAGTTCCGACGAGCATTGAGGTAGTTTACAAGTGTCATTATACAGGCAATTATACATTTTTTTTTGGATAGAGTCGTATAAAAGAAATTGTGTTGATATCGTTTCGACAGAAAATCTCTGAAAATTATGAAAAGGATTACAAATACATATAGGGTAACTTGGATGGAGGCTATAAAAAGTAAGTAAGTAAGTAAGTAAAGTAATTAAAGTAGTAAAGTTAATAATGAGGATATTATGTGACAGCTGCAACAAAATAATGGCTTCAACAAATGAAATAAAACTAAAAATTGTTTATATAATACCGAGCAACAACAAACTGTACATTTACAGTTTTTTTTTCGTCTAAAATCTTTCATATATACCAAGTTGGCTTTTTTTAAGTACTAACAAGTAAAAAATCTTAACATGGTGGGATTCATGAGTAGGCTTTTGGCTGCACTCCCGTCGCGCGTCGTCACAAATAATCCTATCTTTCTGATGACCCAACGGCTCCCGAATCCGTTGACTGCTGAGGGGATGGAGTGGGAAATGGAAAGAATCCGCTTAGTGCATTCTTTTGGAGTTGAGCAGGGGTCATAACTATCTTCGTGATGAAGATGTCCCGCTCGTTGTCATCGTCAAAATAGTCTGTCCCACCGACTCTGCCATCGTCTGCAGGCATTTCAGAAATGAGATGATGTGAACCTAAGCCCTTGCCAAGAGATTCGGGGAATCGATGAGTGCCAATGGTTGATGATCCTCCTCGTTGTTTACTTGACTCCTTCGAGTTCCCATTCACCGTGGCCAAGATTTCCCTTAACGGGTGGTCCTCGTCAAGCGTGAATCCGCCTGGATGACTAAACCTCGATTTATTACGTTGTTGTTGTTGACTTTGCTGATGGTTTTGAGATCCAGTGTGGTGTCTCGTTGGATTATGATTATTGTTATTGCCACCGTTGTTCTCGGGATTCAACTCATGATGATGTCTGTGTCTATGGATAATCGTTGTGGTCGGTCTAGGCAATTCACTGCTACCGCTCGAATTACTCCCAAACCCCTCTGGGGGAAATTGAAGGTTAATATTCTGCCACGGATATCTGGTACTGTTCTGGGTCGTATTACTCGCTTTTGCATGACTGGCGGCAACCACTTGTAGATGATGCAAAGAGTTAATATTCATGGAAGTCGGGAAGAAGTTTGTTCTACTCAGTGCTTCGGGTACATTTAGGGTGCAAATCACAATCGTTGGCGAAGTAGTCGAAGTGTTGATCTCTCCAGCAGCAGCAGCAGCAGGCAGCTCGCTATTTTCCTGTTCTAGTTCATTTTTACTGTCATCCTTTTGATATGTTGTTTCTGTCAACAAAATGAATTCGTTTCGTTTTAATGACACTACTACTGAAATGGTTTGTGTCGAGCCAAAGAATGTGTGTGTGCACAATTACAAATGGCATAAACATTAGCAAGCATTTGTGTATTTAGCACATTCGCGGAACGAGGAGCAAATGTGATAATATATACCTATATATTAGACACTAACCTGATGACGATGTGAAGCATGGGGCACTACGAAAGTACTTTCGGGGATCCAAAGCGTCCTGTTTATCGTTTTCTACCTCAACAACCAACCCAAAATTTGGCTCGCGATCATTCAACCAGGCCTTTGCGGCGTTTCTGATGTCGAATTCAACCCAAGTGCTTTCTCTTAACGAAAGCATTTTTGTGTCTACAAGTCTCTTCTTGTCTGCAAAAAAAAAATTGAGACGGCATATTTATCGCATGTTTCATCATACATTATTGCCCAATATTGAAATCTGTATGCTTCCAGAGAATCCTCATTTTTGCTGACATCTGACACGTAAAAGCCTATAGGCGAAAAATTTATCTGATTTGCTTCAGCTCTAGCAAAAAAAAAGAAGGTTTATCTGTTTGATGCAAATGTGCACTGTGTGCAGTGCAATGTGACTCCGACCGAGCGAGCCGACTGCGACTGTAGCAAAAACTACCTCAGTCTGTCACTCTCACTTTAACTCGCTATTAAAAGATCTCTGTATGCATTGATTTTCATGGGAAAGCTCTATGTCTCCTCTCCTCACTAATATTCGGAATAATAAATTCTGAACGGGGCAATTACTTACAGTGATTTTTTGTAGCCGGCTGAGTATACCAGAAGACTGACACGCGAATTTTTTCATCCACACTTGGCGAGAACTCTGGAAATGTCACTTTAGTAGGAAGCACACTTGGCACTGCCTCATTCGAGTCTGAAGTTGTTTCAGTGTCGTCGCACAGTTCAGATGGCTTTGTGTCAGAGGACGTTGGAACCTACAAAAAAAATCAACATAGAAGCGTTGTAGAAAGAGTAAAGTCATTATTTCCATCATTTCCTATATCAGCGCGCGTTAGTGACATGTGTGCTAATTGCAAATATGCCACACATTTCCTGCTCACATTATTATTCGTCTCCGTCGATCCAATTTTGTAAAGTCGCAATTTTGCAGAAACGATATTGACAGTTTTCCTTGGTATGACGGTGATGGTAGAGAGAAGCGGCTGGCTTCCGAGCGTAGGTAGGTAGTCATGCGTCTGACCTGATTCCAGGGATTGTTGTTGCTCAGAGGAAGAATTCTCAGGGTTTTGAGCACTGCCAAACACATCCGGATAATATGAGGTCAGGTTGAAATACAGATTAAAATGTCTTTCCGAAGACCAAGCTTCACTCTCCACTTCTGAGGGAAGGTCACCTATTTACAAGAACATGTTGTCAATACATGACGGGAAATGTCAAGTGTCACAAAGTCTTGATAGCGTTTTTCTAATCAATAACATGCATCCATGTTTGCTCATTGGAGTAAATGTGACAAGTGACACAACATTTAAATGCCGTTGACCATAAGACGTCACGTACCTAATCATCGACTCTGTCTGACTTTGCCTTTTATCCATATCATACATAGGCAATGTATGTATATCAATCTAGACGCTCAACTCGTCTTTCTATTCTCCTGTTTAGGCAAATATTTTTTACTATTTTAAACTTGATAGGGAGCTGCAGTACGAATTGGGATGGGATTAGAGTAACAAAATAAAATATTTTTATTCAGTATGACGAATCTCTCAACCCTCAACGAATATATATATATACATGATATATGTGTGGGGAAATGTTTAATTAATGTGATATGAAGTGATTGAGATGGATATCAAAACAAGTCATCAGAAATACAAATCACCTCATTTCAACCAGCTCTTAGAGAAAAACCTGCTGAGATGGGTGTTTTCACTCAAACCATGTCATTATTTAAGTGAACTTTTACGATTAATTTTATTCTTATCACCAGAAACCACTTCGTCTTGTTCAATTGCTTTTTAATCTTTAAATATTGCATTTATATACAAAATCTGCATATTATAGAGAGAAGACTGTTTCATGGTTCTTAGGAATTGAGAGTTTTTCGGGATAGTAAAATATGCGTATGAGTAGTAATGCAAGCGTAGTGTGGCATTCTTTTTCAATGTGTTGCCGAGTGTCGATATATTCCTGCAATGCTATATATTATATTACACAAGTCATGTGCTGGTCGGTTTAAGCTCAGATTCAAAGACAACGTCACACTTACATGATGCCGGGATGGACTGAAGTCCTCCAGAGAATGAATTTGTGCTTGGGATCACAGTGGGCTGTCTTGGAATTTCCTTATTGACCTGTTAATCCATTTTAAATGATTTATTGAGTCAATTTTTATTGCTTATATAGGTATGTTATTCGTATGAATGGCTGATTGATGTCTCCAATTTAGAAATGATATGAACCGTCTCAATTGAGATTTCAAAGGATATTAGCAGACCATAAAAGTAAATGAAGTGGAAACAAAACGGAATGAATAAACTTGTTGAATTCGAAGGAATCATTCAAGGAATAAATGTGTAGGTACGAAAAGTAAAAAAAAGTAATGGATGCAATCATTGTTCATCATCGTTCATATAGTAATTGTTGATTGCGGTGTAATAAACACGCTCCACATAATAAATTGTACATTGAATATGTGTTACGATTTATCCGGTAAAAACACTTATGGCATTAAGTAATATTGTAATATATTCAAGAGTGAGTGTACTCACCGGACGAGTTCGATTCCCAAAGAGATTAGTCATCAGGTAATTGACGATGTGGAGAATTCGTCGTTGCTTGTCCCTATAATTTTGAAGTACACTTGTGTTACGAGACTGAGACATGATTCGACCACAAATCATCATCAAATACTTGAATTAACATTAATAATGGCTTCTGTGTTACAGGGAGCTTTGCAAATAGACAGTTTCGTCTGGCATGCTAACTTACAAATTAAAATCTAAATAATACAGGAATATATAGCAATTTATAGCACTGTATATACTTATTTTCAATCTTTGCCAGAGGTATGAATTTAAGCGGGCAGCCGGTTCACATCACGGCAATTGTCCCACACCCTTAGAGCTTACAAATTAAAAGCCATATAGACTACCTACGTATTAACGTTGCGAGATGCGATGAGATATTATACATATTTGCATACGAGTTTCATTTCATGGATTTGCCTGGCAAGTAAATAGAATTCACAAACATTGACTTTGCTTTCACTCACCCTCTCGCTCACTCTTCCTAATTTGTAAGGTTTTGACGAGGAACTCAAAGGGCATTTGAAGGAGATTCTTGTGAACCCAGTGTGCGTCTCATTTTTAGCATCAATGTCAAGTACATAGAAACGTTTTTTTTTGTCGACTCTGTTGTCTCATTTTTGGGTGAACATCAACCTGTCATAAGCTACGCAAAAGATTCTAATTTTTCCAATCCTGTTCGCGTCATTTAACGATTTTTTTTCGCTAGAAATGCCACTTATGTATTCAGTTCATGACATGAACTAACTAGATGAAGTCTATTCCTAGGAATGAATATATTTGCACGAAGACCATTTACCGCCCATTTCTTGATAAAAAACGGCAAAGGAGCATGTTTGGGTGCTTCCTTTTGACATCTTTGCAAATCTTATTCTTAGAAAACCGCAGGAGGAGGATATTTATGCATAATGATACAAAATGTGCACTAATACGTAGGCAGGCAGGCACTTTTATGATTCGATAAACTGTAAAAGCCACAAGTTTTCAACTCTTTCGTTTTGAATGCGTCGAATGAGTGTGAACTGTGATGTGATGATGGTACGGTGTATACAAGTGCGGACAAAAATTAGGTACGTATCAACTTACAAATTCATGAATGAGGCATCAAATCTGTGTGCACTCTGTCAAGCCAAGTGAATGCTTCGTTCGGCTTTTGTGTGTGTATATATTTTAAGTGTAAGCAGACAATTTTAATGACATTACCAAGAGAATCATTATGGGTTGGTCAAGAAAAAAGTGAACTTGAACTTGGTCGAATGAACTAATATGCAAGTAAAAACGTAACCCGTTCCGTGGTTCGTCGCAGAGTCACTTTATTATTTTTTTTCAAATGAGATGGAACTTGTATTTGTACGTATGTGTAAAGGTACCATGATGATGGTGGTGAGGTGATATGTCTTAGAAGATGCTTATATAGTAGGTTTTGTCCCGTCTTCAATCCCTATGTCTGGTCGATAATGTATAATGTTTTCTCAAATGCGTTTAATCTCTTTTCTCCTATGGTCCTCTTTTTATCGCCGACAGACAACGGAGCAAGTAAGTATATGTACCTACATGTATACATTGTTGTGTCTGGGAGTCAAGTATTGACAAGTTTTTCCAGATGTGTCAAAGACAACTTGATCCAAATTCTTACCATACTAGTACGTTACACGAAGGAAAAAAAAGTCAAGACAGGCTTGGTCCAAAGATTAGAGACACAGACTAGACAACAACGTAACGTGATTCTTTTGAATGGAGTTTTGTGAACGGTATAACATTTTCATTCTGAATCACTAGTCGCGTCGTCGTAACACAAAGTGGACGTAGGTACATGTACAAATTTTCGTAAATCCACTTTATTCCTCTTCACCAACAACGATTACATGCTCCAGTCCGTCTCATTATTTCAGTCGTCAATCTCTCAAACTTGGTTATTGCTCTCTTTCCACACTTGTTGTGGCAGTTGTTGTAATCGAATCCCATATATCAATCTATGACTCATTCTCAACACTCGACCATCGTATATGCCCACTATCAGTCCAAGAACTACTTAAATTCAACAAACCCTATATATTGTGTATACCAGTAACACGGATTCTCTACAATATTATCCATCCCTTGTGGCTCAATGATCCCAAAAGTCACTAACTTTGTCACTTTTTTTGCTCTGAAAAAATGAAGCCAGTGAGAGGAGAAATAGGCAGGGCATCGCATCGCATGACACGACAGACACTTGCTTGATGTTTATTGTGTCTCCTTTTCTCGTAGTATTGCGTCTACTCACTCTCTCACTATTTATCTAGGTACATATAGATACGCGTAAGAGCAAGTGCGTAACATTGAATGTGTGAAGTAAGATTAACGTGCAGGGCGTATTACATGACATATGCTAAGCTATCCTGAGCGTAAGGAATTTGGGACTTGGACCATTCACTAGTTTTCTCCTCTTCGTCCCTAGATATGTACCAAAATGTACTTTATAAAGACAAAGTCGAGATTTTCTACCTAGAAAATGCATTCATTCTTTACGAATATGGGTTCTTCTGAGCTTTTCGTTACCTATTATTGTGTGTATAATGACAGACAATCCCTCCACTCCACCACATTGCTTCCCACTTATATACCCAATGAGCACTTCTACACAGAAATGAGCAAATGCAAGTTTATGCCAGCGGCAGGCACTGCATCACTCTTGAGAGCGGCATGCTGAGCCGGTTGTTGTGGGAGTAAATGTGGGTACGCGTAGTACTTATATACCTATGCAGATGCAGTTGTTTGGTTTGATATATTGTACCGGCCACCTATCCCGATCATATATTTATACACGTAAACTTTTGTTGTCCGTCTGGAATTCTTGTTATTGTCTACTATTCCACACCAAACGGATTTATTCAGTCAGTCACAGACCCTTTTCCATTTTCCCATCTGTCTTACCACGCCACGCTAAGATCCTATTATTCGGTAAAAAATAGTGCCATGCCATGTATACCACGCCAGTTATTTCATCATTAATCATTGTGACTAGGAGTCAACTTGGAGGGTTTTTCATTCATCTGAATGAACGTGTGGTGCACTAGATGACTAGCTAGATGAGTGTATGGGATCATGTTCGGTTTCGGTAGGTTTGTTCGATAGGGTGCATGATTATATAATAATACACACTGATCATGTTCCTGCTGATGAGATTTTTCTGAAAAAATATACCTATCACACCTAAGGCTTTGATTTGCTGAAAAAAAAACAACAAATTGATAATTGCTTCTAATCTGTAGCAAGGCAAATTATCGTGTCCTTATTCACTAGCCGCTTCTTCCAGCAGCACCAGCATCCATGTATCTTTGAATGGATGTACACGTGTGGATGATTCAGGCATTCTGGGATGCTTGGATGTAGGGATTGGAATGCTTTCTTGGAAATGCCTACATGGGACTTTCCGACAGGTACACAGTCACAAAATCCCTCCAACCATGCCAGATATACAAAAAAGTGCTCACATTCCCCACACCTCTATATTCGAAGGGTCTGTCTATGGTCTATATGTACCTTAATTTCTCCTACCCCTTACCGTGCACTTGAGCTTTTCTGTGTAACTATTTCTCAGATTAACAGTTTTCACCAGATTACTCATCTGACCTGACACCTTTAAGTACATATTTCACTTTTGTATTGACGACCCAATTAGAGTTCATAGCACTTTGCATTCCAAAGCCGTTTACGCAAGTTCCTCTCATTACGCCTTTTTCTTTCTTTTCCCATTCATTAATGCTTTCATTAACAGAAAATCCATTAACATTCTTGAACTTCTCAATGAAGACATGGAAGACAGAATAACAATTTGTAGTTTGTATTCTTATCTAATCTGTATTACAGGATGTGTATAGCTGCTTGATGTATGTGTATCAAGTCAGGGATTCCTTACGCGGACAGGGT
The DNA here is from genome assembly GCA_036850665.1 of Dicranocentrus wangi. NCBI lineage: Eukaryota > Metazoa > Arthropoda > Collembola > Entomobryomorpha > Entomobryidae > Dicranocentrus > Dicranocentrus wangi. The sequence goes on along the minus strand of JAANSN010001873.1, from coordinate 4,403 downwards.
AGCAAATACAAAAGACCAGTGACGTAGGAAGTAAAATTTGGTATAATTTATTGACTGCTGCTGCTGCGTATCGATATGAATTATGATATGATTGAAGAACGTAAGTTACCTAATAAGCATGTCTGACTTTAGCAGACTACGTTAGCAAACATTGAAACTTGTATTGTGTCCTGTATAATTATGCCTTTCATCATTCATTCCTAAGCGTCCCATCATCATCCACTTACAGTAGGAGAAGATTATGAAGTGTACGCACATTTGAGGCGATAGATAATGCATATGAGCTGATGTTGTTTAGCTGACTGATAAATTCAAAGATTTCTTGGAAGTAACGAACGGACTATTACTTTTTACAATATCAAGTGTTTTTTACTTAATCACTTACAAGACCGCTTTTAAAGAAATAGACACAAATAAATAAACATGTGATTGGCAAATGAATATGATGAATCAGATCAGAAGTGTGCATTCATGTTTTTCATAAAAGTGGAAAAAACGATTTGTGCCTACCAACACAAGAGGTGGTTTGTGTTTATTCCGTTCATTGATACCAAAAAAAAAACTGTTTCGTTTAATATGCTAGAAAAAGCTGATCAGACGGCTTTAAATTTAAAGATGAGCTCATTCCTTCTTTTCCCAGATAAAGGATTCCGTTTTAATTAGTAAAAATGTCAATATTGGGACCAATCTTTCGCGTCTGAATATATGTATTTGACATGTATGCAGCCTGATCTAATTCATATTTCACATTCTGACTTATGTAACAATATCTCATGCGAGCAACGTAGACCCTGACACAAAATGATAGGAATTGCACATGTTCGCGTCCACAATTTCTAACAAAATTCCCTTGGACTTTAGTTTGAACTCGAGATATTAGAAAACGACGGCACTGACTAAAACCTTGCATGTGAATTTTATTTATGACTGCAGTTATTTATGCAAAAAGCTGGCATGAGGCACCTTTCCACACACAGTTCAGACTGCTTGTCTTGGTTGTTTTCTATTTGGCAAATAGCATAATGTTATGTATTGCATTTTATGCTGTATGCCATGTTCCATGTTTTCAGACAAGCTGTGAATATGAAATTGGGCTTAGAATGCGATTTCTCTTGGCTGCTCACTTTTGGGTAGATTAAAGGGGTTAAAATTGCACATTCTCTGCCAAATATTATTTTGTAATGTATTATTCCTACTACAGCGTCCTCCTCCATTACTAAACAACCTAAGTACGTATCATTATATTGTCCTCTGGAACCCATCCAGTACAAATATGTATTGAGTATTGATCAATATGAATAGCACGTTTTGACTTTGACGTCAAGCAGCCCGATATCCCCGATACGTACATGCTCGTTTGCGAGATATGAGGATGTGAGCGAACTGAAGTTTTCTCCGTGTATTAAGTACATTATGAAAATCAGAAGCTATATGCCTAATATATAATTTTACGAAGCGTATATTGTAAAATTACGTTCTAGCTCAGAAGCCAAAGGTTACTTACCTGTCTGTAGGATCGGAAGAGCAAAGAATAGACGGTTCTAGACTACATGGCTCTGTCTCATTCCGTTTAAGCCTTGAACCCACTCGGGTGTCATTACTAAATGTTCCATTTACACCAACACCACCACCACCGGCTTCAACATCAGACCCATCACCAGTAATAATAGTGGAAGGAGTATTAGCACCATCACCAATTCCAGTAATACTACATAAGTATAATATAGATAAATAAAGCAAATAAATAAAGAGGGTAATAAGCATACGGAGAATATGATATGAAAGAATTTACTACACTACTATATACTTATACTGTAAGATAAGATAGGAACAAATTAAATGTGGAAGCTACACAATTACACGAAAAGGCTAATTTATGATAGAGCAAAAAGTGAATGCAAAAGTATGTGCTTTCTTACTTTTCCCGTTGAGCAAGGACCGTCTCTGGCGTGGCATTAGCAAGTTTCTGCTGGGACAGCAACAAGTTGGTGAAAGGATTTTCATCCCGGGAGTTCTGGCGATGTAAGGTGACAGATCGTAATGTTCGGCCATTGGTGTGGATGGCGACTGGAACGGCGTGGATGAGGTCGAGAGTAATGGCAAGTATAAACACCGAGAGTATTATGGGAATAATATTATTTCTGCCCATTTTTCACAGGTTTTAAACATGTACTCGGTAATGACAAAAAGAAAAAGGAAATGCTGGGAAATGCGTCGATTATTTGTATGGGGCTGCTTGTGCTTATATGGATTGATTTGTTTGATTGTGTTGAATTGTTTTTCTTTGTGAGTGTAATCACTTTTTGTAAGGATTATTGTTTGGCAAAAGGTAAACTCTAGTTTAGTTATATGTGTTCTTCTGTGAGTACAGAAGCTTTCTCGGAGGATAAGACTTGTATTTGATAGGATGAAAGCTGATGAACAACTGAATTAGTGATGAGCTATGTCTCCGGCTTTTATAAGTGAGAACTTTTCTCCCTAAAGGTTGGCGAGTAAATAAGAGTAAAGGAGATTAGGAGACTTGTATGAAGTGTAATGTGTCTGATGTGCATGACATGAGTTCAAGTATAGCATTCACGTATTATTATGTATGTACCTATGTAGCTGGTTGTAACTAGCAGTAGCCGCTCAACGTCTTCGTGTTTGGTATTGGTGTGTGTGATGGCTTGTTCTGGGTGGCGAAGGGGAAAGATGCTCTTTACGATTGTAGTAGTGTGTAAAATGGCTTATAAAATGTGATTCCCCTTGTGGCAAAGACAAAACTGCTGTGAAAAACATCATAACGATTTCATAACGCGATTTACACATCGTACGCCTTGTTATTATGGTGAGTACATGTCTCTTTCGCTTTGTCGTTTTTCAGATGAAATACGATACGAATCTTCAGACGCATATAAAAAAACATTTTACCATGATTTTACATTTATTATAAACTCGACGACATGTCTTTTAGAACATACTACTAATAAATATGTATAATTTGGTTATGAATTTTGCATTGACTTTTGAGTGACATTTCGAAGAAATTCTTGACCATAGGGAATGCGACACAGACAAATTTTTCTGTAAGTGACCTATAAATTCAATGTTTTTAATTAGCCCGTCTTTCGTGAAGCGTATGCCCTCTCAAGTGGCAGCATGTCGTCACCACATAGACTAAAGCTGTTTTACAGAGATATATATGATTTGTGTTTCAGGAGAGGAGAAAGTTGGTAGGTAGCCAAACATGTTGTTTTTCGTGTATGTATTGAGGGTGACTTGGTTGGTCAAAGTTCACTTGATTTGGGTAAACTGTCCGCGTGCTATAATTCAAGGCTATATTTTCACGTGAACAAAACATTTCTGCATAGGTAATTGTTTGATTGCAATCGATGTTATTTGCTATCACTGGATACATTTTCAAATAAACTAAAATTTCGAGTACATCAGTGTCTGTTTACTTTCCGACTTGACATATATGCGACATGCGACACGAAACCCCATTCCAATGCTAATTTTGTTTTTGAAGGGATCGACATCAGTAAGATACGTTCTTCGGACTAGCTACGAATAAATATCATCCGTATTTGATTTGCTGCCTATACGATTGTTTAATTCCATGCCACTAGCACTGCTGAAGGGCATGCATTTTGCAATAATAATCCCGAGCTGTGACTGAGAGCTCTAATTACTATACTAGTTTGCACTATATATCAATATTCAAAAATTGTCTCGCGTTTATATTCAAGTTGCTTATTGGCTGGCTATCAATTTTAGTTTAAAGTTAGCTGATAAATTAAATTATGAACGTGTAAAACGGGGTCGAAAAAAAGGTTTAATTAAACAAAACATTAATTAAGAGGTTTTTATCCCGGTAGCAAAAATTTCAAAAGGGTAAGCAGGGATTTTAAAATGTAGTATTCGTTTTCTTGGTAAAAATGCTAATTATCTCAATTATCGTAACACAATTTAATTTAAAAAATTTTAATTGCATTAATTTTCGTCTAATTTTGAAGTATTTATTATTGTTTGAAACTTTTTGCAATCCAGGAATTGAAAATCCATGAAAAACAGGGAAATCAGGGAGGAGCAAGAAAGTCCCTGAAAAAATCCCTGATCGCAGGGCAATCAGGGATACTCTGAAATCCCGGTAGCGGCGCTCGCGTACTTTCAACCCCGGTGTAAAACAATATTTATGGCAGGCAAATAAAATCAATGGTAGATATATTTGGAGTTTCCAAGGTTCAGTGAAACTAATCGCAAATTACTGTGCTTAAGGTACCGTCTACTCCTCATACTTTGCTCCATGCATTAAAAACACTCATCCATAACAACCCATTGAGTAAATCTATTTGAAACCAAGTTTCGATTTTCAAAAATTCGCGTCTGGCACATCGCACAATGCTTCTAGTTTCCATGCAATA
>JAANSN010001872.1:0-28749 GCA_036850665.1 Dicranocentrus wangi | reverse complement strand
GAGTTGGCTAAAGCAAGAATTGCGCCATATGCGTGTCCAACGGTTTTAAAATCCATGCCAGAACTACCAAAGAATCACTTAGGAAAAGTGAACAAAAAAGAATTGGCAAAAATCTTTTTGTGATAAAATATATAGACGAAGAGTTGAAACTTATAAATCAATAATTTACAAAAATAAAGTAATCGTACTGACCGATATTTTAATCGCATCTCTAATTAATAACGTAACAGGATTTACGAACGAAAAACGATTTACGAAAATTATCTGGTAAAACTAACAGTAAAAATCTATTAGAGCTGGCTAACATCAGTATCAAATGTTTGTAACAAATCTTTATACATTGACCTAAATTCATTGTCATTGTATAGTTCTTCGCCAGATTCATTTTCATCGGAGTCATCATCACTGCTTTCTCCACTCGAATCACTTAATTCGCCGCTTTCCCTATCGGATTCTCCCAAATCATTTTGTCGCCTTTTTTTCTTTTTCTTGGCTGGTTCTTGTTTTATGTCCTTATCTTCCTCAGCGCTATCCAAGAAATCTTCTACGTCAAAGAAACTAGTTTCGACATTTTCTTTGACTTTAGATACTACAAAGCAGTCTTCAATTGCAAGGCAAAGGTGTGGAAATTCCACAATACATTTACCCTCAAAATTTTCTCGTAGAGTTTTTCCCTTATCCAGAACGTAAAACCTGTGGAAATTCACCAATACGCATTAAATCATACATCTTACAGGTGCTTCATTTACAAAAAAAATCAAAATACAACTTCGTTGCTGACGTAAACTTACTTCTTCTGGCTGTTTAAAACTTTATCAGCAGACATTAGAACGGAAATTTTAGAAATTCCGACATTTACATACACTGCTAAGGGGTCCTCCCGTTTTCCTTTACATTTACGGCTACGTTGTAGACAATCTTTTACTAGATCTTCCAAAACCATGGTCTCTTGACATCTGTATTCATAAAAGAAGGCTGAAATAACAGCAACTTAACTTGGATAAAGTAATAAGGTTATGTGTACGACGAGGAAAAGGTCAACCATCCTATGATATCATCTTAGGACATAGCATAGTAGACTTTACTGCAGAGCATTTTGATTTACGATTTAAGAGAATAGTTACAAATGATTTAGGATAAATTTAGGATAGGATAGCAAAAATTATTTATGATTTTTCTTTGATCGGGCATAAAAATGAAGCCCAGCAGACTTGAAACAAAAACTCACATTTGAGCCATGCATTTGGTGCTTTTGGGAAATGCAAATTTCTATATGTATAACAAAGTGTACTAGAAACTATGGACTTACTGGTCGATTGACATGGTGGAAAAATGCGCATTAATAAACGACATATTGATCCGCCAATATATACACTTTTCCTTGGCAAGGTAGAATGAAGTATTTTCCCTGTGCAGTTTCAAAGAATCTGGAAGAAATCTTACTACAATGCCTCTGGAGTACGCAGCTTTCATTAAGGCATCGAGCACCTGTAACAATTAAAAAAAAATTACGATTTGTTCTGATAAATTAAACGCAGAAGGTTTATAAAAAACACAACCTACCATTCGTTTTTTTATTCCGGATTTTCTCACTTGTTTAGCTAAGATCAGTTTTAACCTATTCTGAGCATACATTAGCTTTCGTTTTTTAATTCGAGCAGACTTGTCTTTCTTTACTGTTTGTGGGCCATCGCCACCCGAATTCTCTGGAGTTTTAGATTTTCTAAACTCCGAATCCTTCTTTCCCCTGCTCTTTTTTCGACACCTTTTCCTTTTACTCTGCTCTGAATGCCTTTTTCGTTCCACATTTGAATCAGTATTTGCCTCCGAAACTTCAGAACACCGTTCAATTTCAGCCTCGACAGGTTCTACATTTTCCTCAGGTTCCGGCTTAGGTGCATCGACAGTTCTTCGGATATTCACCGACGTTTCCACACATCTTGCAATGTCTTCCAATAATCTGTAATCTTTAAATTAAATGGATCCCTTTAGAATAGAATTTTCTACACGTAAATATAACCCTTAAAATTACACAGCAGCTGCAAACCTGACAGAAGGTGGAGCTCATTCATCCTATCTGCAGGGACATACTTTGTTCGAACCCGAACACCATCACATTCTAGCTCCTTCTTGTGCTGTTTCACACAGGTCAGGCTGCAGGTCACAGTCTCACATTTGGGACAATTATAGATGGCCTCCACTTTTTGGCAAACCATGCAAACTCCTAGCCTACAGGCGAGAGAATTTGCCGAAAAACAAAAAAAAAATCCAAAATGAATCACCACCATTGATCATCAGATTAGATCACTCTTTAACTTTTGATTGAACTAAAAACTTACTTGTTTGTACGCTTCCGTTTAACCATCCTGCCTGTTCCTATTGTTAGCGGGGGCGCGGATAAACTTGTTAAACAATACAACAACAATAAACACCTAAACAAACTGCCACAATTTGTAACGTGATTTCACGTCTTGGAATTTATTGTTCCAAATCTCAGTATATTTTTATAATAATATTTATAAATATCAACAAGAACAAAAAATGATAGTTAGATCCGTCCGTATTAATTCAAAGGGCGACGGGCGACACGCGACGCCAAAGGAGAATCCAACTAAAACACCAGGCACACGTGGTGAAATAGCCTGAATGAAGGAGAGGAGAAGCAGTAAGGCAGGCAGACATGAGTAAACAAACACGATGTTCTGAAAAAAAAACTCAAAAGCACCTTTTCACACGGCAGGATGGTCTCTCTCGCAAATGCTCAATGCTCCAGAGTGACATTGCACATTTTACATTAGATTAGAACACATACCGAAGCTACCGACCGAAGCTCTAAATTGGACCTCAATGTCCGCAATGCAAAGCCTTCGACAGGAATATAGTACGAAACGAATGCTCCATTTTGTGTTTGTCACTTTGTCAGGTTGCTGGAATCATGGATCATGGCTCCCATCATTCTCATCTCTACTCTAAATGAACTACGTTACGTACGTAATTGTAAATCTACATAAAACATGTATAATACGTTTTATACTTTATTCGGAATTTTCGAAACTCTGCGAGTTAAATTAAATGGGAAATTGACTGCATGCAGGCATGAGGCAGGTAAGTAAATTATGAATGAAATGTAAATAGGATGACCAGAGAGAGAAGCAGTAGTTTATGAATGATGCATCTAGTTTTGTCACTAATTTATTTACATACTGCCACTGCCTATTAGCGTCGTATGCGATGTGGTTTTGCAGTTTTTGCATATCTTACATATTATTCTTCGGTCGGTCGGATTTATGTAATTATATAAATGCGCACCAACTTTTACTCCCAAACTCCCAACCCAACCAACTATCCTCCAATAAATAGAGTCCTCCTATTTCCTTTTATATGTTTATGATTTCTCATTTTTGTACTACATGTATATTACTAATAATAATGCAAATGCACAATAGCCTATCTAATCTATACTATTTCGGTCCTCTCGTCCTTACTTCTAGCGCATTTATTTAGCGGACACATTTAACGTAACGCAATAAAATCCGATTTTAGTTTATTTCATGCCAAGGCGTATTTATGAAAGTCCTTGCTCGATTCCATTGTTCCTCTTTATAAACTCCCGTATAACTCATTAAAATGGAAAATGCATATGAATGATGATGATGATGAAAGGTTTTTACATACTGCCAGGCAGGCAGTCCCACTTCAATCATATACATATATACTTTATCAACACAATGCAATTGTGATTTGTAATACGGTAGACATTGTTCTTCATTCATTGACGTTTCCGTTCCGTTCTTTAAACTTGGAGGCTTGGAGGCGACCATATTTTTGGATGTGGATTGTGGATCCGTCCGACCAAATAGACGAGAAGGGGACACGGACGGAGGAACCAAAAACACTCTGGGACACGAACGACCGAACGACGCGTGAATTACGTTTCACATTTCGCAGGTAATATCGGGTCGGGTCGGGGTTTTGAGCTTTTTACGGGAATTTTGTCGGAGGAAAAGGCCTTTTGAGAGTTCCAAGAAACTGACTGTGAGCTATTTTCGGACAAAAAGGTTGAATTGACAGAGTGTAAGACATCCATAATAATATAGTAGAACCAATTCTAATTAAACAATTTTTGATAGCATGCATTATTATTACGATAGGCTTGCGTATTCTTGGAATCGGAAAGGAGAGCAACAACATGGTGTTCTAGGATTAAACGATTATAAAGGCATTCTCTTCTTGTTCCTTCTCACAGAGTTAAGCATTCACGAGAATTGAAAGCGTCCAAACGTGCACGTACGTACGTGCCTGGCCAACATTTTTTCAGCAATTAATGAGGGCAGGGGACACTGACTGAATTGACTACTTTTTTGAACTACCATCAATTACCTCAATAATACAACTTACTGCTGTACAAGGAATTTCCTCGAATCAATTGAAGAATCTGGAACCAGGCGGTAATAACTATACTAAATAACTTATGTTACATTTGACTATTTGTTCGTTTGTCATGTTTTGCGGTAATAATATGTTATCAATTTCCGATTAATCGTTTTTGTTGAAAATTGGACAGATCTGGAGATTCAATCTCGGTGTGCGGGCTGATAGTAATAATGGATAACTTCTTCAGTTCTACACATGGTGCTCGACCACCGAAGTATAATGGGAGGAAGCGAAAGGGTGCCAGCGACTACGCTGCTGAGCATCAAGAGGACTTTACATCTAAGGCTGTTCTGAAGGGGGGGCGTCTCGTAAATGTACTTGTTTGCAAATTTTGTTCCGTAATTATTGGAGCACGATCGGATAGGATTAAGGAGCATCTGGCGAGTAAGCGGCATACGAAGCTCAAACGTGACGCTACTGAAGGTGGACGCGCGGAAATGCCTGTTAACAATGCATGTTCGGGATCATCTACGACAAATTACGGCTATCCCTGTTCGTCGTCTGGAAGGAGTAATTATGGGGATCTAGATCTAGATGCTTTGGAATGTGGTGACGTAACAACGAACAACTCGTCCTCTACTGAGGTTCAGATAAAGTATTCATCATCTGGTAGTAAAATCGCGGCGTCTATTGTGCCTGATGCAGATAAGGCATTACCTGATGTAAATGTTTGGAATGGGAAGTTGGCTAACAATCAGCGTGGATTCCAGCCAAGCGCAGGCTTGCCACAGTTGCAACGTCCTGCTGCTCTACCAGAAAGTAAATACTGTCTGAAATGGGATAAATATGTTGCGGTCATAAAGGATTCACTTAAAGTGTGGCAAATGGAGGGCCTGTTCACTGATGTTACATTAGCCTCGGATGGAAAAATCATAAAATGTCACAAGTTTGTTTTGTCTGCTTGTTCGGATTACTTTTCCGAAATTCTGAAGGATATCAATGACCCATGTCAGCATCCCATTATAATCTTAAAGGATACTCCGTCTTGGCAATTGGATGCGCTCGTACATTTCTTCTATCACGGAGAACTACATGTTAAAAAGGAAGATATAGTGTCACTCTTGCAAACTGCTGGACAATTGGGTGTGCGAGGACTTACATGCACTCCCACTGATTATTTAGATGACCAGGTTATAAGCAGCATAAACTCGAATATCCGCCAAAATCACTCTGTACCTTTATTAAAACGTAGTACTAAACCAGCGACTACGATTTCAACTGCATCTTCAAGAGCGGAGCAAGCAAATAATAATGAAGGTGGGACAATCTGTCATAAAGAGTATAATGAATATTCTTGCTATTTATAAATATTGCTTATATTTATTATATTGCTTACACATACACATTATATTGTTACAGGGAAGCCATTCAACACTAGTACATCACAATGCTTTCCATATTTGGGAACTACCAGTGGCGGTGTATGCCATGAACCGGGCTCCAAGTCGTTGAATACAAACTCCACGCCCACCCATTCATTACTTGGATTGGATTCACATGGAATAACTAATGGATTTAGTCAAAATCTGACAACTAAATATCCAGGCCACTTGTCAGTGCCATTAAGTAATAGTATCGTGCAGCAAGAATACTCGAATAAACCGAAAATTAGGAAACGTAGATTCGAGATATCTGGACCACAAATAACGATTAAGAAACTAGTTTCACAACCCGACCAAACAACTCGTTCCCGACTCGAAGATAATAGTGCTTATGATATTGATGCCGGTGGCGCTATCATAGACTGGACACGACTGATACCCAAAGTTGAAATGACGGATTCCTTTGAAAACGGCATAAATCCTATTTCCGAAATTGAGAATTTACAAGATAGTGGCGTTTCAGTCGGTAAGGATTTCGTTGTGGGAAGGGCTTGACATCAAGGAAAGACTTTCATTTCAGTTCACGAAACAAAATAATTGAAATTCTTTTTCAGGTGACAATGAGAATGATGTTGACAATAGTTTTGGAGAAGCACTCAACCTGATGACCAAGAAGCCAAACGCAGCCATGAAAAATCATAACGATCGAGCCACTGGATTGTGATCGTACTCTAAGTTAACATTATTGCGTGACTGTAAATTTTGAAGTAAGTATATAAACCTGTAATTATTAGTACTCGCGTTAACCTTGTATTTTTAATTTAAATCGTTTCCAATAGTATGGATAGTTTAGTTTTTGTAGTTCCGTAAGCCGTATGTTTGTTTAGTTGCTTTCTAATGTGAGACAGGTTAAAAATTTAACTCCAGTTCTACTTTGATTTCAAGTTACGATATTGGTTAGTATTGGATATTCTAACTTTCTATACATTAATTTATGGTTATATTTAGTATAGGTTATAATTTATCACGGCAACATTGTACAGCCCTAGCCATGTAGTGCCCTAGCTGTTGCAAAATGTAGTAATTAATTCGTCATTAGACCATTAGGTAATCCTACGATTTCATTAGTTTTAGGTAATGATGTCTTTAGGCAATATGCTTTCTGTTTTTACTATGTATTCTCCAAAATCAACAGAAATAAATACTTTTACTAAAGTTAGTTGAAAATCGGTGTACCCTGCAAGAAAATTAAAATTAATACAATCTTTGCATTCCGGTGTGTAAGCACTTATTAAATTTTTATCCTCTGATGAATATATACTGAAGTATGAATTTTTTTATGGTGTTTCTTCGTGTCTGTTGACAGTAAAACAGCTACATAGTCGATGTACGCGTACCTGTAAAAAAATTATTACTTCTTAATTCAACATACATTCATCAAGCTTTGAGACGTAACGTAACCTAACAGCCTCCTACGGACTTCTCGTAGTGTTCATACATTTCTTACGCCAGATTTGCCAGATACCCGGGACTTGCTGAATGAAGTAAAGGCATTGGTATGTGAATGTGATAAACCTTTAGTGTAACTCTGGGGAAACAACTCGAAGCTCATGCAAAATGTTATATATTCTTTGTGGAGAGGTATAAAGAACCAAAAGCGGAGCTGGTCTGGACCTTAGTTTTCATCCAACTTGCAGACAGCTGAAAACTAGCAAAAGCGCAGCATCGCCTGAAGAGAGAGGGACAGGCAGGAGAAATCGGTTGATTTTGTTAAAGTCAAGCATATGAACTTTTAAGAAGGTAGCTGAAAGGTTGCATTATTGCATCAGAGTTCTTCAGTGGGAAGGGAAGCAAGATTCTTTTTATGGGGAGGGCAACGAGAGAAAGTTCATTTTATTTTGTGTAGCCCATGAAGTGAAAGTTGATCCTCTCCCAAATCAGTTTTATTGCTGCTTAAGTGACGTATGTATTGCTCCGTGTGCCCCACTCCGTACATTCATGTTAGTTTTGTGTCCTATTACGCACTCACATCACAACCTGGGATTCTTGGAAAGGGTTCTCAAGTGTCAAATTGATTTACTGAATTACAAGTGTCAGAAGAAACGAATAAGTCCTTTGTTACACGAATGTTCTTGCGCGTATTGAAACTTGTTACAATTTGATAATAACGCTTGTGGATCACGTGCATACACCACCTACGTATTTGTCACGTTTTTTTATAGCTTATTTTATAAATCTGCTAATCTGTACTATTCGTCTTTTTCAGGAAAGAGTTTGCAAAATATTCTATAGGGTCTTCATGAATGATATCATCAGAAAATTATGAAAACTTCCACAATACACATAACATAGTAAATTATAGGTTGTGTAGGGAATTGGGTAATGTGTGTAATTGTTACAACTAACAGCGGTCTAGCAAGGCCGCCATGGACAATAATGACGAACCCGAAGGCTGTTCACACTCCAGCCTTAAAGAAAACTACGAAGATGTCCCAAATACTGAAAACTCAAATACCCGACCAAAATATGCTGGTCTCAAAGGTTTCAAAAAGTTTCAGCAAGAAATGGCTAGACGGAGGGCAGCCAATATATCACGCGAGCTGCAAGCTTCCAATAATTCTTCCATTGGCAATCCTGTTACGTTCAATGATGAACCTTCATTGGGAGCAGGTTCTGGCCAGGACGATAGTAACTCATCTGATTCGCCAACAATTTATAAGAAAGCAAATGGCGATCTTTCATTTCATGAAACGCAATCATCCCAAAGAATGCTCGGACTTTCATCAACTTCCTCTAACCCATCAAATATATTGGAGAAAGCAAACAGCGGATTTATTAATATTGACGAAGAGTCGGAGGAAAGTGAAGAGTATGAATGTCGTTGCCATCTCCAGCTGCCTAATGGGGACCAACAAAACCCGCTACTCACCTCGTCGAGCGTTACAGCTAATCAACAGCAGAAACATTACCCAAATAGCATACCCTTTCAGAAAAATGTTCATTACTCCATTGACATGGAGAAGAATGGTACGCATTTACCAACGGATGCGTCCTCATCTCAATCTGAGGATGCCCATCATCTCTCGGTGTCGTTTGATGTGATTTCTCATCCACCTCCCCCTTCCTCCCCTTTAAGCCCAAATATTGTAGCTAATGCAATATGCCCCCCTCCACCTTTGACTAACGAACCAGTAGAAGGTCTCCCGATACCCCTTCAAATCAAATATCAGTCGATTTCATCATCAGCCACTAAAGAGGTACGTTGTCAGTGATCAAAACTGTCCTCGTTGACTTTATCACAATTCTGTCACACTTTTACCGGTTCCCCTTCCCCGTTTTCACTAAAATATAGCAAAGAAGTAAACGGGTAATATACCACCTTCCACAATACTTCCCCTTTTCACTGCCAACTTATAAGTCGGTAATAGTACGAGAAGTCAATGATTTTCGTAGGGATCGGCAAATGCGTATAAGTATTTTCCTTCTTATAATAATACCATGATCAAAGTCAAAGGCAGCACATTGTATTGTGTTTGTATGAAGGGGATCAACGCGTAATTCGTTCCTATAAGAAACTCTGCGACTCAGTTTCAAAAAGCTGCCTACTGCGCCCAACTATAATCCTATACGAACATCACTCATTTCATTTCTAAAAGTTGAAAACACTATGTGTAATACTGTCTATTTGGTATTGAATTCTGTTCGTTTTTACAGAAGTCGAATCCTTCGGGAATTTTATCCAGTCAAAAAGGTCCTGCCTATCTTCGAAGCTCAAGTTCCAAAGACCTGTCTTCAGACCTAAATGTAATTTTGCCGGCTGCCACTAGTACCAGCGGTGCTTCCTCGTCTTCTGCATCTGTACAGTTACTCCACAACTGCGTTCCTGGTTGTGCTCCTTCTTCAAAAGCCTTTGGTTCAATTACTGAGAACCAGAAAAAGGTAAGTGAGTTTAGCAAGAGAGAATGCTACATAGTTTTGGTGTACATGCACTTATCATCATGTCACAAACCATAAAGTCCGTAAAACCCCACTTTCCATTTTCCTTGGATTTGACTGGCTAGCATTGTGACGTTTGCGTTTGTAGAATGTATACTTCAGTATGTATGACTAGCAAGAAAGGAAAGAGTGGGGTCGGTAGTTTGTGAAAAATTAATTTCTTTTCATTTTTCACCAACGAGAATCCTGTTCTGGTAACTTTGTCGTCAAAGTTGAGAAGTTTGTTCATCAAAGTCAAGAATTTGCAGCATTTCTCTGATTGTTTGCAGGAAGGGAGATTTGAATAAGTAAAACCCCATAATATGAGTAGGAGAGCCATAAGATTCTGAATTGAAGGTATTTTTTGGGGGTAGAGCTGAAATAGGAATATGAATTGGAAAGTGAATTAAATGAGAAAATGGAAGTTGTCTAATTTTCCGCTATTTACATAAAACCGAATGTCTTATCAACTTCTTGATTTAATCAATCATAAGTTGGTAGAAACTTGTGAAAAAAGGAACTTTGTGAGCATGTCCTTATAACGCACATTCTCCTTTTAAACTACATACTAACACATGGCATACATGTGATCCGCCTATTCATGCTCACTTTTCAGAGATATTTTGACCTCGCGACTCGCGTCAATCATAAAAGGGTAAAGTAATGTGGTAGGCTGGTTTGGTTACTCATCCAACCCACCCAACTTGAAATTGCAATGGCCAAAATGTCTACATGAAAAAAATGAAATGGCTAAAATGAAAGTGGAAAAGTTTTTCTGCTAGATTTCACGTAGTAGTTCCAGTGATGATTCAGATAAAGAAAGGAGGAATAAAATAGTGGACAGAAATAAAAGGCACACACAAATGCTAGCTGCGTGTAGCACTTCTGGAAAGGATTTTGGCTTTCCATGACAAGTCTACAGGAAGGAGGGGAGACACTACCGATCTAATTTGTTAATTGCCCAATTCATCACTTTCACTCGTTTGTTGTTGCTGAGGTTAGAGATTGGACTATTTCATTTCCCCATTTTGGTGCAGTGGAACTGGAAGGATTGTGAGTTTACTGATTGCGGGGGTATCCCAAATACTTGTATCAGGAAGGAAAGAGTTTTTACACACAATGAAGGCGAGGAAAGGACAAGAAAAGTTGTGCTCAGCTCCCTAGTTCATGGTGGACAAGACAGGACACCTCCAGGCCTTCAGGATTTATCATGGAAAGTGAAAGTGAGTTTTGTCTCTGTCTCGTCTTCACTCTTTCACAACACGCTTACTCCACAAAATGCACGGGCTGAATGGGATTGGGATTAGTGACGATGTGTCAACTTGATAAAGACATTGTCATCGAGTTACATACTACTGTTGATTTCTTCCTCTTGACTAGATTACTTTAGAAACGTTTTATCGTATATGAAGAGTAAGAGCAATCGAGAACCGGACTGCTCCGATTTATGGTCAGGATGGATGAAATTATGGTAGACTTTCTATCCAATGTATCACGTGCTCTAAACATGTTTTGTGCGTGTTTTTATTTTCGTATTCACAGAGTTGAATTTACAGTTGCACCTCCCTGTTGACAACACGGCATTTTGCACAAGCTTGGTACATTATCATATAAATGGGAAAGCATAATATCACATTATCATCATATAACTTTAGTGCATTCGCCATATGAAACATTATGGTGAGAGCAGTTCTACATGTTTCCTCATTAATAATGATAGTTCTTAAATCGAGAAATTTCAAGTGACAAAACAAGTCCAGACATATTTGTGGGGTTGCCAGCTTTTAACAATTTACTAAGCGCAGAGCGCACCCAGAGCTCCAAAATATACGCATGATGTCTGTTACGCACAAATTGCTGAAATAACATGTGATACCCTAGGTTCAATGATGAGACCATAACTCTCTGCTGCATGCCCAAGTCTGGAACTA
The DNA here is from genome assembly GCA_036850665.1 of Dicranocentrus wangi. Taxonomy (NCBI): domain Eukaryota; kingdom Metazoa; phylum Arthropoda; class Collembola; order Entomobryomorpha; family Entomobryidae; genus Dicranocentrus; species Dicranocentrus wangi. The sequence goes on along the minus strand of JAANSN010001872.1, from coordinate 17,087 downwards.
TGCGCCCTTGCCCATAATACTCATGTTATTAAATCTCCGAGCAAAGTTTTTGGCTGAAACTGAAAGCATAAATATCCTTGGCGTATGATATCATATTATACACATCATGGCTACATATATCGGTTAGAACCTTAGAAGTATACGGGATGATACATATGATAAGATATAAAGCATGGGTAAAAGAAAAGGAGGAAATGATTAATGAAATGATGAATTGTACAGTAATTTTTGAACCTAGAGTAAAACACAAGACTCCTATTTTCATCCTTACTCTTTGTACACATCTCCACATTATTACTTTTCCCCCATTTTGTCCTATGTACTGCCTTGAAAGGTTCAGATATGAGATGATCTACGGAAGTTGGCAAGTTGGATTCCACACAAGACCGAGAGTCTTCTTGTGCCGTGAAATGTCCAATATTATATTAAATACCGCCTACAAACAAGGGTATGGCTGTAAAGAGTAATGCAGCAAATTATATTTTTTCCTACTGGTATCTTTTCTCTGAAAAGTGAAATTTCCTTGAAACAACCCGCATGGAATGAAAGAGAGGAAAGTTTCAAAGTAACAAATTTTAACCGAACAACTCGCGACCTAAATCTTTTTGTGACCTTTATGCACTTCGTTTTTAAACCCACACATTTGTTATCTTGAGAGGGGCCAAGCATTCAGTATTTATAACAGAAAACTACGAGGATATTATATTGTTCAAATAAATGAATTCTAGATTTGAGAAGAACACAAACATATATTTGAGGGAATTTCCTTTTGGCAAATGTACGCGTTGCCACAAAATGTTTCAAAAAGCTCACCAAACAACTTTTCCCCTTCGTACACATGTTATGTTTGCTTATAAGAAGTTTTACTTGTAAACAAGAGTGGATGAGGACCACATGGCATTTGTGGTTTTTGGTCACAGGTTGAAAAATTTCTCTAATATTACACTTTCTTTATTCTTAAGCTCTTAAGAAAATAAATATGATATCCCTGGAACTTAAGCTCACTATGCGCCATTATATCATGTACATACGCATGTTGAGTGTTTATTAATAAATATTTACAGTGTGCAAACAGTAATGAGAAAGGCTCATTGAAATTCTTAGTTTATACAGGATTACCGTTATTTCTTCAATTATATCAAACAATAAGATTCGCCCAAGTTTATTCCTTTCATGGAATTCATAGGAAGGTATTCAGGCTTTTATTTTTATCATCTCAAATGACTGTAGTAAGGGTAGCGCGATGGGAGCGACGTTTCATTATAAAACTTTACCAAGTTCATATCACAGTTGCGTGCAATAGCGAGCGAGTATGGGAGAAAATAGGATAACTTTTAGGGATCATTTCCAACTTCCTAAGCATATTTTCCATGTCCAACTGGCACGTCGAAGGGAAACCCGGGGTAGACACGAGCACGATGACGGGAAGAGTGGCAAGGAAGGAAATGGAACGGGGAACGGGTCCTTCCTAAATCGTCCTCATCATCATCATTATAATAATTGTTATATCCCATTAAACCCTACAGCAATCGTAGACAGAAGTACTGGCTGTACACTAAAGACCCAAAACGAAGTTCATCTTCACATTTAATTTTCACAAAAAACCAAGGGAAAAATTACACGCTTTCCGTCAGTAGAGTAACTGCATAAACAAGACAACACAGCACGGAATTGGCTACGAGGGGAAAGCTGTCTGTAGCTGTAGGTAGTATACTTACGTTAGCGGGAGAAATATAATCGTAATGGAGTTACCTGTTTTCACTTTTCCAAAACGACATGCAATGTTTAATGTATGTATAGTGTCATATATAGTTCTCAAGTTCTCACGAAAAGTGAAACAACCATATGTCGTCTCTATCTTGTTATAATACACGCAAGGAAAACCTCCAGGCAAGCACTGATTGCTATCCATATATACAGTGCAGTTTAAATGGATGAAAGAGCTTTGCCATGAGAGCCGCTGGGAAAATGCGTTTTGCAGCACACGGCAATGTTGTGTCGCGTCGCCTTGTGATTACTCGTATAGATAAAGTTAAGAAATATGTATTCGTATTTATCTACGCGACAGCTTTCATTCATGAATCGTATTTGCGTGTCACCGTCCAACGACAAAATGCTAGATTAAGAAAATATTGAAAGAAAAGGCCAGGAAAAAAGGCTTATCCATCTCGGGAAATTCTCCAGAGATACTGATGATGACACTGCGTGCCCGCAGTTTGTTTTCTAACATTTTTCCCTTTTGCGTTTCGTATCCTTCCTCTATTTTTTGTCTGCATGGTTGGGTGGGTGGAGAATGGTGTAAGAGGAAACACGGGACGAAAGCAAGTAAAAATGTTTGAGTTTATATACAAATAAGTGTTCACAATAGCCCATACAGAAGGTGGCTACCACAGTGAGGAAGAGTTTGTTTCTACGGAATAGACTCAGAGAAACCGTCAATAACATATTGCTATTTGAGTAAATGTATGTTTACAAGGAGAAAACATAAAAGGACAAGTTGCAGCTTTTATGCATAAGTTTGACCCCAAAAAATGTCAGCTCTCTCAACCCTCAGCTGCAACCATTGTCCTGTCATAAATCAGTTTTCATAGTTAAATGGGTGGTGCTACTGCATGGGAAATACCCAAGTTGAACTATCAGCGGCGGTCTATTTTTATATTCACATTTACACTCTTGGAAAAATCGTGATGAGAAGCACAGCCTAAATTTTTATGACAGTGGGTATAGCAGTTTTTCTTTACATTTCTGGATTCTTTGTGCATTTCGACAGGCCGTAGTAGTGCAGTAACTAAAAAGGAAAGAATTTATGTATTTTGGACATGGCGGACATCCTTAAAAACTAAATTGATTATGGGCTAGGATTCACATTATTCCGTTTTCCTCGACGCCTCGAGATTTCCTTCCTGCTGATTTTTAAATTAAACATTTTTTCATTAAGTGTATAAAAGTGTATTAATAGCTAACGGATGGCATCTCTACTATTTTTCCTCAATTGGCAAAGTTTTCCGGGACGCGAGAAACTTTTACTTGGCATCGACTTCGATAGGGTAAGAGTCTCTCCGTTTCAAAAGTCATACCAAGTGCCCACCACCATTCATTTCCCCTTTTATCCATTCTACTTTGCTTATCATTTATTTCCGCATTTGGTGATCGTTATATAAGTAAATCCTCTCCACTGGCATACTTAAACTCAACTTTGTTGATAATCAGGGAGCCAAACTGAACTGTAGTGTAGATATTGGGAGAGTTGTAGGAGTTTTTATTTAGCATTTAAAGCATGGTTGTTGTATCGTGGCTGGTATATGGTTTGTGTGCCCTCACATACCACCACAAACTACGTAGAGTATACTCAAGCGTGGCAAGTTATGGCTATTATGTATGGTCTGCTGTCTGCCACAAAAATGAATTTGCATGGGAATTAATGTCCGAAAATTGCAAAAACATGGTCATTACAATAACAAGAGATTTATACGAGGCACTATGCACTATGTAGCTAATGTCCGCACTAAAAACACCATAATGTATTGACAACGGAAATGGACAATGGATCATGGTGAACGGCACAAGAGTGTTCTCCAATTCCGCCTATACAAAACTTTACTTTCTACATTATTACCAAAGAGAGCATCAAAAGAATACGAAATGCAAAAGGCCGGTTTGGAGCTGAAATTTACTTTCGCCGCACCATCGCCCTCACTATCGCTCGTATTTTTCTTTCTTGTTCTTTTGCTCCACGTTACAATAGGCATGGGAAATTATACGAGTTGAGTATCCAAATGGGGGATACCGTCTCTCGGGACAGGTTATGTACTCCTGCTATTAACTTTTACATAATTTTCCTTCTGCCGCATAATAATAATAGGAGAAAGTATGTAATATAAATTCCATCCTCTATCTGTTAACATTGTCTTCTTAAACGGCAAGCGGCGAAGTTTGCTGTCTCATATAGTGGCTCGGATAGTCTTAAAGTAAAAAGAATAGGTGGATATATTTCCACATGTATCGTCTCTCCATCCCCCAAAAAGTCTGTGGTGGCTTTGTGACTGTATTATCATCAGAAAATGCTTATCTTTCTCTGTTACTCTACACATTAGATCACATAATGGATTCTTTCATTATAAGCGACACAGTATTCGCCGCTGTGCTACCCCTTTCTCACATCTTCCATTATATGATTATTTTACGAGGAGAAATTAAAATGAGCAAGACTGTCGTATTTAGTCCGCCCATGCTCGCCGCTTTCTCAAAGTTGCTTTGTGTCCTGAACTGAACTGAGAAGAGGCTCACTTAAAACTTTCATAATTTGATATAGGTTTATGATTGCCGACATCGCGGCTGACTTTATGAGCCGGCAAGATGGACGTATTATCTGTGGTGCGTATATAGATTGCGGGATAAAAATGAGGGAGCGTGGAGCAAGCAGATTTCGCTCGTCTTTATTTGGCTAGATTTACTTTTTTAAATTTTCCAGTAATTTTCAGAGTTGCGAGTTTAACAAGTTTTATATGCACATTATTACGGACTATGACCTCAAAAATGTTTAATGCTATTCATTTTTTACTTTGGTTTTGTCACCAATTTCCTGTGAGCCCATTTCATTGTGGACTTTTGCATATTGCCACCACATTCTCCGGGTTTTCTTCTCTAAGTGACCTTTTGGAATGGAATATATGCAGCCTCAAAAATAGTTTAGGTTGTTTCATATCTGAAATATATCTTATACAGTATGTTTAGCATTACAAGAAAAGTCAAGTGAGAAATTTAAAAAAAAAACCCAAAAGGATGAAACTTTGACTTCATTTTTGCTGAATGTCCCCCGTTTGTACAGACAAGACTGTATAACGAAAAACTTGGGGAAGCACTAGTTATAATTTATGACACAAGTAGAAGAGGGAAAAAAACTTGGGCAATTTTATATTTTGCTTCACTCGGTCGCATTGTGCTTGTGTTCTTTTTGTTTCTGGGAGGGGATATACATGGCTCATTATATCTTATATTATTATAAATAAACAAAAATAAAACTTACACCAGCACATACAAAAGAAATAGAAACTATACTTTGCAGAATTTTTGTATGCTCTTTTTTGTATGCGTCCATGTGCGCTTACCACTATCCATTTTTCTTCAATTTCTTTGGATTACAACAGGATATGAACGATGACTTTTGTTTTCCTTCGGAGACAAGTCGTGTTCCCACTATGCCCACATACTAAATGTATCCCTATTCCCTACTATAACGTACACGTCGTCACAAAAACAAGCAATAATAAAAGTTTTAGAAATTCTGAATTTACATCTCCTTTCGGAAAGCCATAAAAAGACCGGAGCTGATGTTTTTACTCGCTCTAATGCCTCGTTTTTCAACCCTTTGATGTCCATATTTTTTGCATATTATACGACTAGAAAGCGCCATTTTCCTAACAATTTATAGCTCTCTATCAAAAGCTGCAAACTTAACACAAGTGAATTCATATGAAAAATACAAATAATAACACCCAACTTTTTATTGTATAAATGCCTCAGTCAGAGGAGAAGGAAGCAGGAAAAAAAGAATTTTTTTTTGCTTTTGCGATTTTTGATTGCAAAAGTTGTCGACGGAAGAACAGTTTACTGATAAATCCACTTTTGTATCACCATAAAAGCTCTTTTCCATGTGTCTCGGTTTGCCATTTTGCATCTTGAATTGTTTATGTAACACTAAAACAGTAAACAACGCGAAACGAAGCTTTCCCTGTAATGAAGATATGATTGCTCAAAATCCCTTATCCGATGGCTTGTTTTATGGTGCACCCATTTCAAAGTTGTCTTTCTTCTCGGTCAGTTACTTCCATGTCGTGGGGGTTTTTGTCATGTAGCCGTTTCCGCCGACTGCCGACTGAAATATAGAAAACCTTGTGCAAACATGCACTGTATCGCGGTGGTAAAAAAGGCTCTTCCTTCTCATCGCCATTATTACTCACCCTTTTCCACAGTTTCTACCAAGCATCTCGAAAGTCGGGGATATGCATGGTTTGTAGGTTATTGTGCAATCTTCTAACTCCTTCTCTTTGCTCACTTTCTCAAGAACTTTTTTAACTTGGGTTTTTTCAGAGTTTGAACAAAGGAACGCATCGTATCACAAGTTGTTTTCTTCCCAGACAAAAGTAACAAGGCCATTTTTAGCAAATTGATTCCTGACAGAAATGGCTGGTGGCTTTTGGCTGTCAAGCGGAGAGAATTTCGTGAACATGGACAATGCATATATGTTTTCGAAAACGAATATCCTTAGACAAAAAAGAGTATCAAGTTGTGTTGTTCTAGTGTGTATATAGTGTAGTTTCAAACTTACAAAGCATTGAGTTGCAGAGTAGCTGAAATTTCATCCATCGCAGGTTGCATACATACTTCTTGAAAGATAGAAAAGAGGAGTGTTGTGGACTGTGTGGCACTTTCCCAATCTATTGTATGGATAACTACATATTAGATCAAACGAAAGTCGTTATTTACTACTACTGCGATATTTAGATTCTGGTGGGATTTGGTTAGTTTTATAGTCTGGGGTCGATGGATATACTCAAGAATCAATGGACATATTGTTATAATAATGCTCTCAAAGACTCACTTCCTTAATACCTTCCCACGTGATTTGGTTGACTTTACCAAAGTTGTCGATCAAAACTTGTACCTTTGTGTTTATGCAGTGTAATAATAGGATAAGGAAAGCAATAGGGCGAAAGACAGTTGTTTCACAAGAAAATTAAGGCTTGAAAGCAGTCAAGTGTACCCAAGTATATGCATCCCATATTTTTGGTAAGATTGTACAGCGTCCATATTCACTCAAAAATGGTGAAAGCAACCAACTGACAACGACACAAAGAAAGGAAAGAAGCATCCCAATGCATACTTGCCAACCCAGTGAAAATGAAAGACAAAGAAATATAAAGAGCTTTACTTTAAACCACACACCACCCACCTATGTGGTCGTACAGCACCTCGTTTACGAACTCTACGAACAGTAACATTGACATCAACAAAAGCTCTTTGCTTTGCTACTGCTACCCCTGATGGGCTCCGTTTTCAACAGTCTAATACAAAACAGTAAAGTGTCGCTTTTCTTATATGAGGTAGGTTAACAAGGGTCGTTTATTTTGTTGAGAAAAATTACCATTTTCCATTTCAACTCTAACCCAACCCAGCCCACATTATGGCGAGTATAAGGTACAAAATGCAACATATTAAATGATACGATCCTGTTGTAACAATAACGATATGCTCCATTTCCTACAATCTTCTGTGAGTCCCGACAGAAAATATGGAGAAAGGCTTCGTGCATAATACAGTACGTTGTGTACGCGGCGGCTAAGTGCTCACCAGCCATCAATCCTTTTCAAAGACGCTTTTTTCTCGCTTCATAGACCGCCCGTATTATATTATTGACGCGTTTCCTGCTGAATAGATCAAAACCGCCAGTTGGCTCATCTAAATACTTTCTTTAATAATAATGTATTATGCAAAGGAGTACAGGGCTATAAATAACTAGAAAAAAGAAAGTTTGAAAGGGGACTCATGCTCAACCTGTCAAGGGGAAAAAGTCGTTATATGCATGCAACGCGGTGAGGATGGGATGGGGTTGGCTCGTCACTAGCTTTCGCCTTCGTCTCCTCATCTTAAACCACACGAAAATGATTCCGGTTCAGAGCGATGTTTTATGCAAACACACAGATAATATATGTAACTCGTCCTTTGCAGCGTGCAGCATGAGTTTCTTTTGCTTGAACTACTCGTGGTATAATAATAATATAAGTAAGGTTTTGTGCATTTCCTGTCAGTCCTCATTTCCATCCTTCACCTTTCGGCTCGTTTTCAGTCAGTCAGCACTGGCACAAGTATCTGGTAAACCTGGTGGCAGGAGGAACCATATAAAAAGCACAGACTGATTTGGTGGTACGCCATGCACCATGTGGCACCACATCTACCCCTCAATCCCTCCACATTCGAAGAGTAAGTCAAAACTAACGTTTTTTCTCCGTATTCTTCAACTATTGCACATTTTCAACCTTAGTTTTTACATAAGACTTCCTCAAGCTCATTTCCCGATGGATCAGGAAGTAGAAATGACCTGTCAAACCGATTTTTCCCTAGTGCCTGATGAAAATCCTTCTTCGCAATCCTCCGCTCCTGAAGCACGCACGCATCGCGGCCCGGGTATCTCGCTCGGTACCTATGCATTATGTATCTTGCAGCAGTGCTTGTGTGTGTTCATTTATGTACGCTTACTTGAGTCCGATTTGCAATTTACACTGAAAACTTTGTTTCATCCCCTTTCCTTGCACTGTTTCGCATGCTACATGCAAGTTACATACTTGAATAACTACGCGAGATGGGAAAGCCTTTCATCGGCTTTTTCTAATCATTAATCATCAATGTTACGCTACCTACCACCAGCCGACATCTCTACAAACACGAGGAGTGTCTACTCTCCTAGTACACTTTCTCTAATGTGTGTACATTTCACGACTTGAGTGGAAACTATTTGTGCAATCTGCGAGTATCCCATTCATTGCTCGTTGCATGTGTGCCAATGTAAGCATGTGTGCAACGGAAAAAAAACTTAGTTCACAGTTAGTCGAACATGATTTCTTTTTTTGCACAAATCGCCTTCGCAGGCCAACTTCCTCCCCTCTTTCGACTATGTATTACATTTGTGGACACAGGCTACACATGTGTCGATGTTGGTTCTGTGCTGTTGCTGCTATCCACTTGTTTCTTATTAGATCTTATCCCATCTTGGATTTTTTTTCTTGACGTTTGCTCGTGTCTTAATTGACAATAATGCGAAGCCTAGAAAGTGGTCAGACACACGGATCTTCCCCGGCTGCATATATCTTTCCGCACTTTTGCGAACAATAACAATTTGGACTGTATAGCGACTTTCATTCCCATATAACCCTCGTATATGGCCTATTTGACGAATATTATCTTTGTGATGATAAGAAATTATAGGAAAAGTTTTTGTCATGAAAAAAGGGAAAAGAGAAAAAAGATGGACCGTGGCCAAGACCATCGCCGCGTGCTTACTTTTCCTGGTAATCCTCGTGTATATTTTTGAGTACAATTGCATATGTGGACAGGATATTTCGTGTTGGCACAAAGAAAGGGCTTGATCTTAACTACATGTTCTAATGACGGTTAGAGGATCGTCGTGGTAAAGGGAATTTCACTAAAAATATAGTTTTTGCATCATGCTAGTTTCTTCCTTGTTGCAAGATCGATATATATATACAGAAACTGTATATGTAGACAGTGAACAATGAACACACCTATATTCCGCGTAATATTCTCTTCATTGTCCTTATTTTAGCATTGTTAGGTAGTGTATGAAACTAGGCTAAGTAAGTTTTCAAAAAAGGAAAGCAAAATACGGAAAGGGGATACCAGATATTATTCAGTGATCCAAGATTTCATACTCTTCCTTCCGCGTATCTTATTCTACAAAGCTCTCAAGTATTCTCAGCCCTTTAGTACTAGGTACTTCATCGTTTTCATCTTCATCAACGGCAGGCATACATTTTGGTTCCGTTACGTGTATACATACGTACATACTACCTATGTCTCTGTATACAAATCTGTAATGAATGGAAGCGCAATAAGATATGGGACAAAAGTAATGTATACAAGAGGGAAATAATAGACAAAGTAAGTTTTTCATTGTGTGCCCCTGCTGGTATATATATGTACTCTCTATTTTGGGTAGGAGGATGACGAAAGTCGGACGGTTAGTATATTATTATTTCTTGGAAAGGGTGTACAGTGAAAACAAGTCACTGCCTTTCCTCTTCCCTTCTGGAGGCAATCTGTATCGCAGCCGTAAGGAAGAAAGAGGGGAGCAGAGGGAGAAAGTGATAGATAAGGGACTTTTGCTGGGAACCTGAAAGAAGCCTTTTTCCGTATTCCCTTGAAAAACACTACTTTCTTACAAGGGTTCTTTTTTGCTTGCATGCAATCACAAACTTACGTACTCTCATAAATGTATCCCTTTTGCTACTGTTACTGCGTTCCCCGAGTCATTTCATCTTTTCCCTCTTTTATATATACACCCATGGTGCCGGTGTAGACTTTGAAGTGGTGGTTATGGTGGTGGAAGATGGGAGATACCACACAAATATTAAGCAGCTTTGGCTAATATCCTCTTTTCTCTCTACACATGCACCCAGAGACTATAAAGAGAAGGCGATGGGATTTTTCTTTTCTTTCTCTGTAAAATGGAAATTATGGCCCTTCTATCTCAAAGATACTCTGTTTTTTTCTTTTCTTAGCACCGTCAGCTCTCCACACATGTATAGGGCTCTCTTAGGACTTGTTAGTTTATTTCGTTGTGTACAACGTAGTGCAAATAACTTGTAGTAATTCGATATAATATGTACACCCTCCTCATGCATATATTATTAGTTCACTGCAGCATAAGTGTGAGAAAACGTATGGCTGAGGGTATGTATTAAGCTTTTATGCAAAAGAAAAAAATACACACGCATAACAAGTGGAGTGAAGGACAAAAATTTTTAACAATTTTCCGCTAGAGATTTTTCTTAAGCTGTTCATTCATTCTGGCTGCATGGGACGGACGTATCATTCTGATTTTTTTGTTCTTTTTCTCGGATTCCGCAAATACTACATACGTTAGCACAGATCTAGAACAAACTCGACGACCATTTTTCAAGTGAGGAGAAAAAATAAAGGGTGTAAAACTGGGAATTTTTTTTGGGAGGAAATAAGTTTCAAGACTTGAGAGAAAATCCCGGAGCCTAAAAATATTCCATGGTGTGTAGTTACAAGTGAAGCTGTAAATTCGCTCGGTTTAAATGTCGCTTTAATGAGACAAGCGGAGGAGCGCGGGGAGAAGACGACGCGACGTGCTATCACGATTTTTTTATCACACGTTTTCCCATGTATACGCCGTCTAAGGGTGCACTTCCTAATTTGTATGCATTTAAATTAAAGAAAATTGGAGTTCGATATACATGTAAAAGTTGGGCACTTACGTAAATCCTTTTCTTTTACTGCTTCCTACAAAACTGCACAAATACAAATAGGTGGAAGGGGAAAGTTTATGAAGCGATAATAAGACTTTTTATAACTTTACAAGTTATATGAATATAGAATGTCTTTAATGATATTGCTCATTTGTATGGATGAGATGATGACTGGTTTCACAGTGGTAAGTTATGATGTTTGCTAGGATGTCAATGAAGCAGTAAAAACTTTTCGAGTAAGCACCCACTCACTCACTCAGCCTAATCCTATCCCGTCAAATCACAGTATTATTCACGCACACACCCAAGGTAAATAGCAAAGAACCCCTGGAGGATTAGCCACTTTGCGGTTATGTCACAGTGAAATCGACTCTGTTTTTCTCGCAACTTGTATTCTCCCTATTCCCACTGGTGCTCTGGAGCCATGACAGGGAAATATTTGAGTCATCCGGTCGTCTTAAGTTGGAATAAGGATGCACGAGTGTTGAAATGTTCAATGAAACGGATACCGTCGGAGGCATGCATGTAGCTTCGCTCATCTTAGGTATATTACCATAGTTTGGGAATCTCTATTTACGAGTGTACTGCAACGAATTTTCAAATTGTGCAAACAAACATCATAATATTTTGGATGGAACCGTAGAATACGAACAGACTTTGAAAGGCTTTCACTCATTCAGTGAGATAAGTATATTTTGCTAGTTAGACTGTTCAATTTTGTAGCAATGTATACAAAGTAAGGGATGAAGATGAAACTGGTGGTGAACGTAAACGAGTTATTCAGCCAACTAGACAGCACTACCGGACGTGTAAATTTTGGCGGAAAAGAAACCTAGAATTGTATTCAGAGCATCAGCACATATATAATGCTAAAAACGTTGGTATACGCTCCAGCCGTGTATATTCCATGGGATATTAAAGCAACAAATTCTCTGCCATTTTGATGCTCTGTTTTGTTGGTGTCATATAACCCGAACGTGCGTGTGTTTCCTCTAGTATTATTATTGCCGAGCAGAAGAGAGGGAATGTTGAGGGGATAAAAAACGGGAAATAGAATAGAATCAGAGCGTGGAGAATGTGACATGGATTTGAGATGAGGTTGTGATGGAAAGAAATGACACCGGATAAAACAGTCAGAGTTTTCAGGATTTCTCGAGTCTGAATCGGAATACGTAATATAATGCTGTGTTACAATAAATCCACAGTCTTTACTCAATGCGTGAGTAATGGTTGTAACAAATACTTTGAGTTCAATTTAAAAACACGATAAATTGATCGGTCGTGGCATCACTCGAGTCAGTCGAGTCATTAATCAAAGCCGGTTGTCGTCTAGCGGACTTATTATGCCTGCAATACCATGAATGGGGGCCATTTCAATCCAATGCGAAAGTGAATATTATTTTCATTGTTTTTGTTTTAATGGTCTTTGTAAACAAACGTGGCTGCGTGTGGGGAGATGTATCGTCATCTTCTTGTTAAGCCTACCTTATTTTTCATCTGCCTTTGTGTACAGATTCGAGATGACAGGAAAAGCAGTGACACTCTGATCCACAGCCCATATGCCCCTGACTCGGAAAAGTTTACAGGACAACATAAAGCCGAGACGTTTATGAGAGCTGTTGACGTTGCGACTGCTGTGTCACTGGAGCTCCAAAAGCAAAACCGTCACCAGCAGGGAGCAAGCATTGTAACGACAATGGGATCAAGTCAGAGTCAGTATTACTTGACTTCAGATTCGAGGGCAGACTCATCGTTGGGAATGTCAGCGAGTACTACATCATCCCAAACGACAAGCGGGAGGAAACGCCTGTTTTGCGGAGGTAATGGATGTTGTATTGTGTGCACATACGCATACCTGGACTCGCAAAAAAGAGCCATTAATATTTGTTGAGGAGAGAGGGAAAAATAGAGAAAAAAAAGATTTAACATTACTGTGATATCATACTCAAATCTATGAAACATGTACTGTACAACTAAACACCGGGAACGAAGTGAAAGCGTAGTTTATACATGTCAGCAGCATCAAGATTAAAATATCGGGAGGCGAGCCAAAACGTCAGCGTGGCGGCCACACGAAAAGAGATTATTCATTCTTTTCGGCGGAGTAAATCAGCGTTTCAATTTAGCAATTCGAAATCCACACATGCCACATATATTCATATAGGAACTGACTATAACTTCTGGTATACGACTCCAAAAGCTAAATATGTACAGACTAGGTTCATTATTACCCCCAGCCTTTGCAATTATCTTAATGCACCTCCATTTAATAATGCGTCAATGTCTAAGCTTTCACTGACATTGCGTGTGATAAACGTTGCCAGTGTATTCACCCACGACACGTCGAACAACCTACTTACGAATTTGTATAGCTTTCTCCTTATCTGTCAACTCGCAACCGGAGAGAGAGAGAGGAAAATGGAGGAAAGCGAAAATGGAATGAGTGAAAAAAAGCTAATAATATGGGAAAAGCATGTTAGTTCGCCGAATCTCTCAAATCCTATGAGAAGGCTATGTGAGAGAAGGTATGTGCATGTAAGACTAAAAAAATCAACCCAAGTTGCTAACAAGAATGCAGTTGTTGTGTGAGCACGGGAAGCATTACATATGATGTTGTCAGGCTTTTTGTGTTTTTCACTGATATGGGTCCCCTTTCTTCTATAAAAGAAAACCGCAATTTCCGGCTTGCATACAGCACTTGAGCTTGGGAGCTCCTGGCATCTTGACACAGCGAGATTACTATTATTATAGAAAGGAATTTTCCCCTTCCACCACTTGCAACGAATTATTTCATAATTCGGAACACCTTCGATATGAAATCTGACACTATCAAAATAATTTCCAATTGGATAAAAAAAATCGCTCACTCGCTCTTTCTTTCGTTTTCCCATGAAACACACACGGTTTGCTGTTAACACCATCATATATATGAAATTCCTAGTGGTGGATGGAATGGAACATGTGTGCTTTTTACACTGTGCGAAGCCGGAATGGAAATAAGGCTGTAGGTAGCTTTGGGAGTTGGGAGCGGGGAAAAGAACATGCATAAAAATATGCGATCAAACTAGACATAAGTTTGGCAAAGGAATATGGCACCAGTCATGCATGAACCTTCTATTCGTATCAGCCCTTTTTCACTTTGTGTGTGGACCGCACAACTTTTGTTGCTGCTGCTGCCCGGTCCTCGCGAATTGCGAAGCATTAATACATGGCGTACTGAGATGGGACTGGAGGCTCACATGATTCGTATGAAATGCCATCCGAAAAAATCCAGCAACCGCTCTATAACCAATATTGATATTATTGAAAGGGCTTTTTGTCGGGAGAGAAAACTGGTAAAATACATTTTGAAGTGAGTTGACTTTTTTCCCTTGATTCAATCCATAACCTGTACGAAGAGCTTTTAGGCCTCGCCTGCCTCAATTTTCCACAGATTATATTATAGTGCATTCTTCCGTTTTCGGTAAACACGGAACATATAAACTTTTTTCGTTTGTATATTGTGTATATCCATCCATATGAAAAAGTATCTTCCCCAATGTGCATTTCAACTTTTTTCCGCTTTCTCTGTTTTTGCCTTCATGTGCTCCACACTGTATCATACGTGTAATAAGCTCGACACCTCTTACCACACCAACACCAATACCATGGCAGTTTACCCCATTCGAAAGTTGCTCTAGTTGGGATTGGGACAGGTTTAACAAAGTGTAAACTACCGTGAGCTTTTTGATTTCTTGCTCCAGAAAAAAATACGGATTTGCTGCATACCGACTTTGATAGCACTTTCATGTTCACTCGTTTCCGTTGCCCCATGTGTGTACAGATTGCAATCCCTGGGTGTAACGACACTGGGAAAAAACAGAACATGTTTTGGCCACTAAAAGGCATCGTATGTGATAAAGTACGCAGGTAGGTACACACAGTGCAAAAAATAAGGAACAAAAAACCAGCGAGCTTCGCTGTAACATGTACTTCCGTAATAAGAAATTTCTCTGCTGTATTTTTACTGTCCACACATGTAATGCACCCTCAGTGCTATTTTTCTTCCATATTACCACCAGACATTTCACATCCTACGTATAAAAAGGTTAGGCTAGACAGATGGGCAAATACCAGAGAAAAAAGATACACAAAATATAGTAAAAAAAATCTTTCAACCTTAGTCTGGTAACCGTGCACGGGAAGCTGTCCTATGGATGCTAGTTTTTTATCCTTTTATTTTACTGTCTTAGATTTCGCTGGGAAAAAGCAATTTTCCTATATGACTATGTTGCTGTAGACATTTTTTCCCGTTTCCTCATTCCCTTTCAGCATAACTTTTTGTGTACCCTTCCCAGCTTGATCCTTTTATTGTTAGACCATTACTTTAATATGAAGGATGATGATGACGATAAAGATGCTCTTACATAATATACACAACACATATATACATCCAGTTGTTCAATAATATTATGTGTGTGACCTTACGGCACTATGCGATAGGGGAATATGCTTTCACAATCCACTCGCCGAATGCCATCACCTTCGATGATGAGAACAAGGATTGGAGTGTTTCCTGGTTTTTCAAAGGGTGCACAATATGTGGGGAAAATGTTAAGAAAAAAATCTTCATTTATTACAAACTTGCCGCACATAACCTACAAGGTGAATTAAGACATTTGCGTACATTATTAACAGCACGATACCAATATATGCTATGCATATGGAACAAGTCATGTATGGGGAGTGGGTAAAAGCATTAGGCAATCGGCAGTTGCTTGGAACGTTCCTTGGCACAACGCAAACAATTCAACTTTTAATGTATTAAGTGCACCGTATACTTACATCACTTACATGTTCGTCTTGTACAGAATGCATGAGTGGAAAGCACATGGGAGAAAAAGTTAGATATTCGCCGATGGATGCGGAAAGAGAAGTTGGTATTGGTATTTTTCATACTTGCGTTCCCGCTCAGATCGCTTTTTTCGTAGAAACTAAATGATTCTTTGTTCCAGACGGGTAAGCACTTGATATAGCGAAAAGTGGAGAAAGCATGTTTTGGATTGAGATGAATTGACTTTGCTCAGCGAAAGGGAAGGAGAACATATTGAACTCTGGAAACTAATCAGTCAGGTAAACCTTATTCAGTCTCGCACTCGTAGGACTGCACAAAATTGTGCAAATGGTTTCGTGTACATATATATTTATACTGCTAGCAGTCCCTTTTCTGTGAGGAATCCACGATGCGTGACTACGTACAAAGCATATATGCATAAACACTATCTTAACAGTGACTAAATTGAATGATCGGATAAGACGAGTTATGACAGGTATTATATGCTGGTAGGTGTAGACAAATACTTAGTAAACTTTATACCACCACCTATACCCTCTCCATATTGTTATTAAGAACTGTCTAAATCCGCTTTTGATTAACTGCATAGCGCATCATTGAATAAACTCCTCGAACATTCTTTGGCGAAGGATTCAGAGAACATACCAATAGAAAAGTATAATTGTTTGGAGTCGACGAGAATCATAAAATGCAATACTAAAATTAAAATGTTGATAATGTTTTAAAATAATACTGTTTACTGCCTGTGTATTATCACAATGAAATCAATATTGCGTTTACAGGCTCAAAAAATACGACATAATTGTTTCAATTAACTAACAAAAAAGACTCATCAATATGACTTCAAAGCCTATAGTGACTAGAACAAACTCTTTCGCTTCTTCTGACATCTTACCTCCCTCGTTAGTTTCTAGTTTTTTTGTACCTCTAGAAAGGAGTAAAATGTTTTTAAATTCTGCAATCAGTAACTGCACTTAAGTGAGAGATATAGGACTGACACAAGTCGCTCCGCTACTGCAGCACTTTTACGGTTTAATCCTGATTCCGCAAAAGATACAAGCTTTTGAGATGATATGATTTCTATATTGCGAACAGGATATCTAAGAAAAAGCGGGCGGACGAGTGAAAAGGGACAGCAGACAAAAGTATGGATAAAAAATCGGCTTTAACTTGTGCGGAACCAGAACGTAGTGTTGTAATATGTATGAATGAGTTTTTACAACTCACCCTCCCTCACTCACCCT
>JAANSN010001871.1:0-28775 GCA_036850665.1 Dicranocentrus wangi | reverse complement strand
ACTCCGGAACGAAAATGAATGTGTTGCACTATTTGCTTGGCTATGTTCACTATACTGGAGCAATCTTTTGTATAGTGGCGCATAGCTCAGGGTTTGCTTCTGACTCAGGTAATTATTAACTACGAAAATTCTTGAAAATATCTCAAAAACGTATGTGTTTGCTAGAACTGTTATGTGAGAGATCTTTTATTTTTCAGCTCACAATAGTGACGGCGTAAACCTTAGCAAGATTACAATTACTGAACTTTGTGGAGTCATACTATTTTTTATCGGAAACTATTTACAGCATCGTGCACACGTAGGCCTTGCTAATCTTAGAAAGGGAAAAGGTATAACGAGGAACTTATACGAACGCATTTTTACTTATTTTGTAGATTAACTAACAGTTTTCTCTAATTCGCAAACAGATAAAGCAACCCAAGGTCACCAAATTCCTCGAGGTGAATTGTTTGAATATATTTCGTGTCCCAACTACTTTGCGGAGATAATAATATACTGTGCGCTGGCCAGTTTATTCGGATTCAGGAATAGCTCTTGGAATTATTGTACGGCATGGGTTATCGCTAATCAGGTATGTCGCGAAACCATTTTTAGTATTTTATATGAACAGGTATAAAACTAGTATACGTAAACTGATCCTGATATCTAATTATACAGATTATAGCCGGGATTATGAATCATCTTTGGTATCACGAAAAGTTTGAGGACTATCCAAAGCAGCGGAAAGCAATCATTCCTTTCATTTGGTGAAAACATTTAAGTGTTGTAATATTTAAGTACACAGAACCAATTATTGTACTACGACTACGCTCAAAGAAGCTTCCGTCCAATTCTAACGTTACTTCATTGGTGCTCAAAGTGTCAATGATTTAACAAAGCATGTGGATATTGGTACTATTTTTTTTTAATTTTCTACTATTCTGGTGCATGTACATAATAAAAAATATCTGAATACCTTACTTCTATGCTCATCTTATGTAAAATATTCTCACGCAACCACAAAACAGCTCAAAAGGAAAATTAGACTGCAGTATATTATGAATGCGAGTTTATCAGTATTTCTTAAAAATTAAGTATTTTATAATTGTATAGTTGCGAGTGTGAAATAAATTATATTACCCATAGATTTGTAATTTCAAATTGCTGCTAACCGGATTAACTGTATCCGTTTCATCGCGTTTAAATTGAAGTAAATCACGATTTATTTCTCAAATTTTCGCTGGCCCCACACCTAACATCCAGTTACTATTATGCAAGGATTTTATAGTTTAACGCATATATTATGTAATGTAGTAGTTGCAATTTTCTTATTTTTCGATGCTGCTTTCAGGTGCGTCATTGGATGAGAATTGACTATACCTAGGTACATATGCATTTACTACCAACAGTAGACTGGTTTGCAGCAAATCCGTATGCATAGCATATATATATATACGAAATGTGCAGACAGGTGCGTGTAGCATCACATATTATAATGTAGTTAGTCGCTGCATTGTTGCATATGTGGGAGGATTAGAAGGAAGCAATTCAATGCATTCCTTTGTACAGGTTGCGAATGCGAAGAAGGGAACTTGTTTGATTATGTTTTATTAAGGAACCCCAAATACCTACTTTTTATAAAAATGACTTTATGTCGAAGTTTGCAAGTTTGTAAAATATATACGCGCATATATGACTGAGCCAAGTAAAAGATAACTTTTCAGGCATACGATACTGCTAGGCATACAATATATTGCATGTTTTGGTTTTTGAAGTAAAAGAACTTGTAAGTAGAAGCAGCACTGGCACTACGCAGTGCTGATGGGTACTCTCATGCTCATGTTTAGTTTGAAAGCGAATATCATAACAAAAGTTACCAACCTATTTTGTCAGATGTTGTAGTTGGTTGTGGGATTGCTGGCGATGATTTTTAGTGTGCACGTACACACTTCCGTAATTTACGACGTTTAACATATATTATATAATTAGCCAAATTTCCTGTTGGTTTCATGGTCTATTTCCCTAGATATGCATTGGGAATATCGAACTTTTTACACGACTACGCACACGCAATAATAACTCGAATGATTTTAGTAGGGGCAATTACTATACGTACGTAATCCTTCTGTGCCCTGCGTTTGCGTTATTTGCATATTTGAAATATTAAATATTCACCAAGGGAAGGGATAGTACAAGACTGCGACAACTGGCAGTTGGTACTGATTGGGTGATCGTTTTCAGTGTCGTGAAGTTCCCGTTAAACCTCACTTTGCGTGGTTACACAAACACTATCAACCCGTCTTAAAGATGGAGTCGAGTATTAATTATATACAGCTAATTTTCCTTACGATTGCTATTTTAACGTTTCTGCCGGGTTTAATTACAAACTACGCCGAACGATATTTGCCTAATATACTGGTACAATTTATTCGATATGGAAGAGCAAACGTGGCCAAGGACGGCAAGCGTCCTGGAATTCTCAGAATCATCGAAGTCCCGAAGAAGTTAGTCGTAGTAATCTTAATCCAATCGTTAAAGCATTATGATTCCCGCTTGTAGAAATGGTTCTAATTGATAATGCTTGTTTTGCTTATTTAGCTGGTTCTATCATAGCTATCTATTTTCAGTATTTTTTCAATCGTTCATTATAATCACCGTTGTGGCAAAGTACACTAACCTGTTTGATATAAGCTTCTGGCTACGAGATACGTTGGCTATTCTGGGTGGAAATGCGAGGCCAAACACAGGTAACAATGGCATAATTGTAAGTATAGAGCATGTTAATTCCGGTATGAAATGTTAATCTTTTTGTTATATAATTTGTAGTGGATGCTGTCACAACCGTTGTGGCAGTTTCACTTTACTTGTTCCAAGTCGCCAGACGGTTATATGAAACTCTTTTCGTATGCGTTTACTCGGACACGAAAATGAACGTCATGCACTATCTCTTAGCATGGCTCCATTACCTTGGGTCCATGCTCACTATTGTTGCGTATAGTCCTGCTTTCAGCAGTAGGGCCAGTAACTTTGGTATGTTTAAAATTAAATAAAATGACCGTGATGTTCATGCACCGGTGTTGCAAAAAATGCACAAGCGCAGTTACCCGGGTTGGGGAGCGTCCCAGAATCCTTGTGAACCCCTGCAAAACAAATCGGGGACTTTGGAGCTTGGTCTTGATTTTAGTCACAGAATGTGCTACTTTAATGCTCTGGATGGAGGCGTTTTTTGTGTTGTTGTGAGGCTGAGTCTGCAAAAGTTCGCAGGGACAAAAGTGATCCAGAGATTTCCAAATACCTGCTTGTTTATGGCATTGGAATTTGTGTTACTGGGATAAAAACAATTTTTGCAACTCCGTCATGAAACATTGAAAGTATTGATACTTAGGATTGGATATTTAACGATATGTTGTGCATGAATAGATTTGACACTGTCGTTCGACAAACTTACACTTATTCACGGGATAGCCAGTTTTCTGTTCTTTTACGGGTCATGGGTGCAGTACTCAGCACACGTTGGTTTCGCAAACCTTCGTAAAGACAAGCGTAGGTTTCTTGATTTGTCCATAATTAGCATTAATGTACACTTTTATATAAATAACGCCAGTTTAATTATTTGGTATCATCAGAAAAGAACGTGGTGACCATGAAGCATCAGATTCCACGAGGGGGGATGTTCGAGCTAATTTCATGTCCTAATTATTGGGGAGAGATTTTAGTCTATTTCGCAGTAGCCCTTCTGTTTATGTTCAGGAACTACACCTGGAATTACATTGCTATTTGGGTAACCGCAAACCAGGTAAAATTAAAATCGATATTGTACTAAATTACTCATTCACAAGTTACGACACTTGAAAATTTAATTTTCTATTTATTAACTTGTTTAACTTGATAGCTTATTGTGGGCATCATGAATCACCGATGGTACCTTGCAACTTTCCCTGATTATCCCAAGGACAGGAAAGCTGTAATACCATTTATCTGGTAAAAATTACAAGTCAAAAATCAGGATCGACTAGTTATTATAATAACGTCTAATTTTGTGTACCTTTCATACGAAATCATTGTAAAGCAAACGACACACTCTAATAAGACAGTCAACAACGCACGTTATATTGCAAATTGGAATGTTATTCTAAATCAGTGATTTGGTCACAAGTCACAATGTGTTCAACTGTCCCAAAGCTTTTTCATTATATTTTTGTGAAGTTATTTATGAAAGTATTTACGTGAAGCAACAACAGCAACAACATTTACAAATCAATAGAACACTTAACAAAGTGTATAGAAAGAGAAGATAAAACGTGTCCTCAACATTTTCGTTGAAATTTAAATGCTGACCTAGTAAGAATTCATGCTTGAAATGGAATTTAGAATATACACCACAAGTACTAACAAACTATACTGTGCAATAAATACTTACTACTACGACATTATAAAACTGTAAGGATATCCATGAGCTTTGGATTTGAATATGGACAAGATCATTCCGAAAAATAAGGCGAACATTCCTAGCCCAACCACCAACATTACACGTCGTTTTCTGATATCGCCTTTTCCGCTTTTGCCTGCTTCAATTAGTAGAATCATTCCAATAGTGATTGCAGCACCTACGTAAAAAGTTCAAAACAAAATAAGTAAAAAAAATCATTAAGCATGAACCAAATAAACATTGAGGCAGTCGTTACTTACTGAGCAAAAACACGATGTAGGTTTCAATGACTAGTTGGCCTTGGGAGGATCTGTGTATATACGAAATACCATTCTGAGTTCGTTGAACAACCGGAGGTCCTCTAATTTGGTTCCACATTTGACCACTCGTGAAGCAAAACACGATGAACTAAAATGTACAATTTTGGATATTCTTGTTAGCGTTAACCACAAAAGTTTATGCTCGTATTATCTGTCAAAATTGTTAAATTCTTCTAACCAGAGACGCAATTCCCCATGCAGTTTTATTATACAAGAATTCCAGGTTGTTTCGCTTTAAGTACAACAACCCACCAACAAGTACAGAAACGATTATAAGTGCCATTGTGCCCGAATAGTTTGGAGGTCTGAAAACTCGAATCTATTAATGTCAAGAAGTTTAAAAACACTTAAAGTAGCCGTTAAAAGTATTCAAGAAGGTATAAATCAAGCAGCATTTTATCTTATCACTGTACTTGAATGTCAGTGCGCTCCGCAATCCACCTGGCTACAGCTTCAGCTTCTACACCGAATCTTTGAATGTCCATTTTATCCTGTGTCAAAGGCTTTCCCTTGGCTGGAAAATGGATGAATACAGGAGCAGTGTACAGTTTCAACTACAAGGATAATATAATGAAACAAATGTAGGGTTATCATCGCCGCTATGAACATCACATCCTCCTGGTATACTTATCATTATTAAATTTTCCAAATTACCGATTGGAAAATGCTTCCACACTCATCAAAGTCCACCAAGGCAAAGAACAGTTTATTCGAGTAGATCTGGGAGTTGAACCGGAAGGAATTGGCAACAATTGAAAATTCATCATTTGCAGGGCCACAAATGGCACATCCACGAGCCGCTGACAAGGCAGTGAACATCACGATGACAGAGTAGTTCCTCGGCGTTCCCTTCACCAGATCATTGAATTTTTGAACATTCATCCGAATCACAGGTCTCTTGTTGCTCAAATCCGTCAGCTGTTGGACCCTTTCGCCAAGGCTCAAAGCGTTCCCCTATTTAAAAAAAAAATACACGACATGAGACATTTTTCACAATTAAATAATAATAAAATATTCCCAAGGATGAGATTCCACATTCAACATCAACATCACAATCGATCACTGGAAAGCATTCTCTCGTGATTCCACTACAACCTATTTTACATTTCCAATTTCCATCCGACAATAATCAATCATATAATTTATAGGCTATAAATCTGGAACGTGGCTACCATGATGCATGATATCATCCATCATCATCATCCCATTAAGACTAAAAAATAGAGAATTTGATTTTTTTTTTGTAAACAGCGAAACTTACATCTTTACGCTTGTTCGCGTCGCTCACGTTGATTAGTGCTGTGAGAATGAGTACACTAATCACGAAAATCACTGAAAATACCTTCCGACTGTCAGTTGACGTGGCCATTTTTCCGGTTCAATATATATTTATCCGTCGCGTCGTCCGTGTGTTGTCTGTCTTAATATTTTGTCCTCCTATTACTTACTCCTCAACTCAATACTGCCTGCCCCTGCCTGCACTGCATGCATGCAATATGTTATCCTATCCAAAACATTACGACAGCAGAGCACAGAAGCTTTTTAGGCATGGCAAAAAAATCCAATTCAGTTCCAAATGCCAACATGATGACGATGACGATGATGATGATGATGATACTTTACTACGTAACGATACGATATACGCTATATATGCATATGCATATGGCCATATGCTTATGTACAGAATGAGACGTGTGCCGTGTGCCGTGGTGTGGTGCACGAGTAGGCGAATCCTTTTCTTTTTTTATTTACACGATGGCATCTCCGTCTGGCTGGCTGGATGGTTGGTTTGCATAGTTTGTAAGCTCTGCTGCTGTGATGTTATGTTGTTATGTATGCGTACTATAACGAAATAGGTCTGTATATGATATTATGTACCTGTCTGTAAATTAATTACATGAATTTATAATATAGATTACTATTGATATTTGAGAGCATTTTTATTTGGGTTTGTCATAAATTCTATCAAGTTTTATCAAATGTATCATGTATAATTGATAAATTTTGTATTTAGAATAATAAGGTTTACGGAAGCATGACAGTAAAGCTCGTGGGTTGGATATTTTTTGCATTGCACTTGCAAGCACTGTTCTCACGGCTGTGAATGGACTGCCATGCCGGCCATCATGAATGACGTGCGAAAGTAGTTTCATCAGACAGTTAAATCGCTATTGTTACTAATTGCGCTCAGGGCTCAGGGACACTATACAATACGTTCCAGTTTCGTCCTTTGCCTGCTTGCTCCTTGTAATTAAAGTCCCTCGTGAAAACTTGAATCTGCTTCCTTAGGCATCCCTAAAATAGCACTGTTTGGTGAGTGACTGACTGCTATAAAGGCTGGACTTACTTAACAGCACACAAACTAAAACATGGAACACAAAAAAACTGACCCAATGCAAGCGGCTAAACCTAAACCCCAAAATATGTTCCTACTGAGTTCTCTTTTAGTGGCTCTGTTTGCTTCGATTGTATCCATCGGGTTCATCTTCATCATCTTCGAGGACTCAGTACACATGCTAATTTTTATCTTGTAAACTGTATGTTTCCGAGTATTCTTAAGGCTTCAATTAAGGCATCTCGTTATTTTGAATGCAGAAACCTACTTACGGTTTGACACGCTTTGAAACGGTTTACAATGATTTCGTACAGAGTCACCCGGAAATTCGTGACTGGTCCGCCAGAGCCTTATTAAGATTTAATAGCCAGCCAAACGCTGTAAGCAGATATTATGTATGATGATGGTACGAAAACATGAGCTGATTGAGTTTGCCGTGTAAAATATTTTGCTTATCAATTCAGACACACGAAGATCTCAGTACTCTACGCTCATTCCTCCAAGATGCACAGAAAAACATGTCCGACTTCGTTCAAAGTTCGGAATTCAACACCACTGCTGCGCTGGCGATAGAGAAACTGGTGAACTTAGCCGAACCTTTTCTAGGAATTTTGCCTTCATCCGAAATGGGGAAAGTGAAGGAAATTTTAATGAAGGATTCAAGTGTGGTCGAATTCGTAGCTAAACGTAAAGAGGAGCTTCCCGATAAGATAAAATCTATTATGACCCAGGTGAAGGAATTTGATAACGATCAAGTTCGAGCTATGTTGCTGACAGACTCTGCTATAGATTTGATCAAAGAAGTCCTCCAGACAATGCTCGAGAAATTTCCAAGAAAGTTGCCTACTGACAATGAATAATTGTGCCTTTTGCTTCGCCGCTACTGACTTTTATTTGTAATCTTTAATACCTACCTATATATTAACACAAACCCAATATCTATTTAAATAAATGCATGCATCGCAGACGCGAGGAAGCTACTAAGAAGAAGTCATGATAAGTTCGCTAGTTCTTGATTTCATTCGTATAAAAACTCATAAGTTGGATATCAACTGCGTATTGAAAAGAGTAGGTAAGTGGCAAGTGGCCATGCATACATGTGAAGTGAAACCAACAATAAATATTGGATGAGAATTCTGCAATGAACCTGTAATTCCCCATGTAAGAATTATGAAATCCTTCATTTGTAAAAGGTCCGAGCAGCGTGTCTCTCTTTAAATGCATATATCATATTAAGTATTCTAAAAGCGACAGTCCGCAACTTTTCCAGGATAAAATTGAGTCAGGAAGATGAAAGTGGCTCATGCAGTGGCTAATTTTTCGACAATAGGTGGACTGATGGACTGATGAGAATATAGGGATACATTTTGGTATTTTGGGGCAAAGCGGGATTCGGTTTTGTAATAATTCACAAGTCCGTATCCGTCCGTACGAACACCTGAATATCAATATTTGCGTTGTGCTAAGATGTGGTCAGGAAGTATGACATCTATAATTTACATTTCGTTATTTAATGGGGTTTGATATCTTTATGAATGACAAGGTTGACAGCACATTTTCCCTTCTTTAAAATTGGAATTGGCTTTACATCAGTAGCTCAATGTTCTTTAATAGTTCAAACGGCAAATCGTATCGTACATTGTACATCGTCATTTTTATGTATTACGATTACCTGACCTACAAAATGGATTGTTCCATTATTTTATAAGGTTTGTTTAAAAAACAGGTCATTTCCTCAGAAATCATTGCCCGGACCAACACATGCTATGAAAGCTGTTACGATTACGAAGCCTTGACTTTTGTAACTATCATTGGAAGACATTTTTCAAATTTTTAATAGATTTTAGTGGTTTGGTATATGTAGGTATTATGTGCAGAACGCTTCAAGTCGCACTAACAATTGTCTATTGCATATGGGTAACCAGCTTAGGACCAGGATTTGCGTGGCATGCGCTGATAGGTAAAATGAAATAGAAAAGATTTTAAATTAGTTGATACATCATTTTCATTCCTAGGTATATGCTCATGTACCCGATACCCTTAAAGATTTAGAAGAGTACCTTAACAGGACGGCAGTAGCTGCAAGTGCGTCTAATAACACCAACGATACTAGCGGTGGAACTCCAGTTGCGAAACCACTAGCTCATGTGAATATAACCGATCCGACGACAGAGTTACTTGAACTAAATGGAACTCGATATTTCATTCTTCGCAAGCGAATCTCATGGCCACAAGCGATAACCCTATGTCAGTCCTATGATTTACGTCTGGTATCATTGCCACATCTTGAAGACGCCAAGGTTCTGGTGGAAGCTATTAGAAAGATTAGTCAGCCCTACTTCAAGGAATACGATAATGAGATTAAAAAATATGAATTTGGGATGGACAGGTAGTGTGAAGTATTTCGAGCCGAGCCAATATTAATTCAAAAGCGTATAAATATTTTCTAATCCAAATTTACTCTTTCAGGAGGTATTGGATTGGTCTTACTGGTATAACAATCACAAGCATTTCTCGTTTCAAAGTTTTAAACATACACACATGAAGGAAAATTTTTCTTTGAATCAATCATGCGTCCCACGTGTTCCATTGGAACATAATAGATATGGTAGTAGAGGGGGACTGGGAGTGGATTGCAGAAGGATACTCCTTGCGCTATTCCGACATGTGGTACCCTGCGCAGCCAGATCATTTACGTCAGACTCCGACTACATCAGAGCACTGTGCTTCCTTATGGAACCCGGTAAGTTGTATACGATAGAAATTTTAACCAATATTTAGAACGCTCTTTCTTAGTGTCATGTTGTAAAGGGAGTTTCAAGATATTTTAATTTTTCAAGGGATACATTAACGGAGATACGCATAGTTTTAACGATGAGGATTGTTCCACGAAATATTATGCAGTTTGTGGGAAACAGCCCCCGTTTCTAGAGATGCTACTTAGGCATCGTGAAATTAACCAGCCTCAATCTCCTGAGAAATTGGAAAAGATAAAAAATGAGCTCAAATCTAAACAGGCAAAAACACAAAGTAAACGACCAAAAACGACTGCAACAACGACGCAGCTACCACCCTGTGCTGCCGACGATAGTGAAGATGATTGCTCCGGGGAAACAACTACAACTGCCAAACCGAAGCATAAGCATTCAAGAAAAAATAAAACTTCTAAAAGTACGAATGATTCTTCAACTAGTGCATTAAACAGGTAACAATTTTTGACGATAGTAACCTGATACCTATATCTGATTGGCAATATTGGCATACCTGTGAAGATGGTCATACTCATAAGTTTACAAAAAAATGCCCAGTCGTGCCCAGCTCCGTATTCGGTAATACATAACAATAATATCTCTTTCTGATAAAATTCTATTTATATCTGTACACATATGGGTGACGAAGAGGG
This sequence comes from Dicranocentrus wangi, assembly GCA_036850665.1. Taxonomy (NCBI): domain Eukaryota; kingdom Metazoa; phylum Arthropoda; class Collembola; order Entomobryomorpha; family Entomobryidae; genus Dicranocentrus; species Dicranocentrus wangi. The sequence continues at coordinate 18,309 of JAANSN010001871.1, read as the reverse complement.
ATAGATGTGCAGAAGCAAATTAAAAGCGCAATTTTAACTTTAAAACACCAACTTTAATTCATTTTAACTTATAGAAGCAACAACGTCCATATTTTTTATAAAATAGGATTTGTTAGATGATAAAACAATTATATCTAACTGTAACAGAACAACTAAAGACTAAAAAATTGCATATTATTGACGATACGTGTACGCGCATGTTCTTTGGGCAGTGGATCATTAGACTAGACTACGAGTGTAAAATACGTAGAAAAAAATATTATAATAATTTCGTGTGCTAAAACTAAAACTAGCAAAACGTAAGTACAATTGTACCACACACTGCTCACTACCGTCCAGTCTTCAGTTGAGATAAGAATTGTATTGACATAAACCCAAAAAAGATGAAACTTAAGGCTGAGAGGACACCACTCTGAAAATCTGACATTTCAATGTTCCCCGATAATCGCTTTTCACGGGTCTCAATCAGTTGGATGACTCCGTAAATAATTAATCCATCTGAAATGTTTAAAATACCGCAAGTTATACAGACTTGTTTCACAGTTTATAGCTCATTCACGCTATGGAAAGACAAAACTTACAGAGGATCATTATAATCACGCTTTCGATCCCGTATTGTCCCCTCATTGATGGATAAATCACGCTAATTAGATTCAAACCTCGGTTACCCATCATTGGAGTGGACCTAATGAAGTTGTACCTATAAAGTGCGCAAAATAATATATTTAGTTATATACTTTATATATTGTATGCTAAAATGCTGTGTCGTAGGTTGTCGTCTCGTATATATTAGGATTTATAATTTCATGTCCCTGATTTAGACTCACATTTGTCCGGATAGCAGCCAGACTACACAAACCTACATGAAACAAGTCAGCCCACATTGAATTAACTACATATTACATAACATAAATTCAATATTGTGTCTATTTTCGCCCAGAATTTTCCATACCGTAATAAAGTAAGCATAGTTGAAATCCTTCACGAGTTGAACCAAGGCGTCCCAGCACCCAAAGTAGTACACGTTGAAGATGATAAAAATGGCAAACACAGTGAAAGAAAACAAGGCACTCATTTGATTCGTGGGCTTGTCTTTCTCCAAAGATATCTAACACAATCAAAAAAGAATTGCTATTCCAGGCACAATTACCCCAAATTATATTACCAAATGTTAGTAAGTTCACTAGTTACCCGTATGCCAGACACGTGATTTATCCATTCTTGTATTCGTTCACTAATTATGGTTTCAACATCTCCTACTAGACTCGCTGAATCCATTTGCTCAAACTGGTTATATTTGAAGGAACGGGAGGGCGAGAAATAATAGAGGTTAGGAAGTGATGGACTTAATTCCACGAGCATCTACCAGAGGTTATAAAAATACACAAATTATGAGTACATAGGTAATTAATTAGTTTGATATATAATGTCTTCCATCAAACCTTGAAAGTATGCACCTTCCTTACCTCTGTATGTCTTTCTAACATCTTAACCTTCACAAAAAATACAGGATCTCGCATACTCCACGATGAAGACTGGTAATCATAGCCAATATTTGATGCAAGAAATGATCTCGCAACTTTGTCAAACGCTAGCAGAGCGAAGCCACAAAAGTCACAAATCTCGTGATCATTGTAGAAGAGCACAAACACACTGTGATTTCTTGGAGGGTTGAATACGAGCTCTTCGTAGTCTGTGCGAGACATTTCCATTGCTCCAGCCTGGTTCTTGCTCACCATTTCAACAAGTCGGTTCAGCTTTCTAACCATTTTTGCTTCTGGACTTGAAGCCTGCCCCAAATTTTACAAACAAAAAATTCATAAATCATAAAAAAAACATTCCATGATGATTCCATATGCATATCACACTTCACACACTTCAAATTAATCCACCTCTTGCAACACTTACCTTATTACCTTTCACTGCCAGTTTTCCAGCTACATAAAGACTTTCACCGACCAAACCAAGTAATACTGCAGCCACGAAAAAATACCTTAAATACTGTTTATCCTGTGCCATCATGATTTTCAATCACAATATATAATACCGCTATTGACAGGATCTGGAAATTCCTCCAAAACTAGCTGGAAATGACAATTATTTTAGCACTCTTTGTTTTGTGACACTAGAAAGTTGACACTTTGTAAAGAAATGACAATAATAATAAGTCGTGTCGTGCGTATGACGTTTGACCCTTTCCCTACCCCCATTTCCCCACTTTGAATCTAAAATCAATGCGGCGGGTAGTTTAAAGGTGGAATAATATATGTTCCAAAGGGAGGCAGCACTCCTCCATTTTCAAAAACATTCCATCATCATCACCTCCACCAAAGCCAAATGCCTCCCGTTTGGGATTTTGTTGGAATGGAATCAACAAGTGTGTGTGTGCAAAGAAACGATATACTCTGGAATTAAGCTCAATTTAGTACACTAAAAACAAATCGGTAACAGTTCGTCGTAACACCAAATCAAGCAGTCATCCAGGAAGATATAATGCGGAAAGGTGTCACATTTTTGTACTTTATACGACTATATCTTATCTACATGGTATGTATGGCAAACAACAGCGAATATCCATCCAGCATCCAGCATATTATTTTGCACATGACTATCAGGGTATCGTTCGTGCAGGGAATGTAGCCATTGTGCAAATATTATAATAAAACTTGCTCACTCGTGAGTCGTGAGAGTGATCTCACCGCATGCACCTTACTACTTTTATCCAGAATGCCCGGAATGCAAGTAAGTATCCTTTTTACGAGGCTTAAGTATGCACTATAAAAGCACCAACTGTTGAGTTAGGTGATGATGGGTGATGATCTCTGTGACTGTGATCCAGTCAGTAGTAGTCCGTCCATTCAGTAAGAGAGGGATAGGTGAAATAATTCTCCCAATAAAAATGTTACGTAGTAATGCGTAAGATTTTTTGTGGCATATAATATGATACACGCATAATATTATATTGTTATTTGTTATATACGTGGTTCTGTACACACTTAAGACCTTCAGACAGCAGTTTGAGGGTTGTTGATTCCAGCGATTAAAGTTGACTTGTGGAGAGTAAAGATGAAAAAGACAGGTATAGCAGTAGCATGAGAAGGTGTTCTCCTGTTCTCTCGTCTTTTAAGAAAAAGTTTTCCTCTGTAATGTAGATAGGTATACAACGCAACATAATTTTCAGAGTGTAATGGTCATCGTCTTTCGATGCAGAGACGAAACTTGAAGATTTACCACATATACACCGCAGCAGTCGGCCGACACATCCTTATGTGTATCCAAGTGAAGTTAATGACACCATGGCGTAATCCCAAAGTCTTACTGGAAAAATGAGTAGGGATGATGATGCTTTGTGCTTACAGCGAGATATTATTATGGTGATGAGGATATAACCAGTTTATTTTCTCAAGCTAACAGTTGAAGGATTGAAGACTCAGCCAAGCAGAAATCTTTAATGGACATGTATTGTAGAGTGTAGTGTTATGTGGTAGTGATGTTGCAGCGCTAATAACGTTGACGCTTCTCTTACCTGCGCTGCTGCGTTTTACACAAATGAAGGGGAAAACGGTGGAGGAGATAGAGGCTCTGTGGTTTTCCTTCTTACAAAAACTTCGAGGCTATGTTACGCATCGTTGTTATATGCATCGTCGTGGCTAGTCATTTTGAACTTTGAATGTTGTTTTAATGCTACATTGCTTGTACATATTAAAGTTTACAATGTGTCCCTGGACATTTAAAGTTTATGTTGCATCCGGTGCCTCAGTGTACGGTGTAAAATGTGGCAGTAGGCAAATGAAGTAACAGTAAGTAAGAGAAATGCTATTAGCTTTTGTGACTTCAATGCCACTTACATGCACAACTAATGCAGTCTACCAGGTAGGTAGATAGTGAATTCACTTCCGGCCGGTGCAATATCATGGAATAACAAAAAATCACGTTACTCGGTCCCGCATTTCCATCATAAAAGCGAATCATCATTTATTAACAGTGTTTGCAGTGCAACAAAGCATTGACAGCAAACAATATTATGATATTAGATACGCATCGGTAAACACATGAAAACACAAAACTGAAAAGACTCTCAAAACAGTTGAGTTGATATTTTGATTTTGCATTGCTGAAACATTAAACGTTTCTAACATTCTACCGTAAAAGTACTTCCGCCTATGGTAAAATCTAGTATCACACACTTCAATCATCAGAATACAATATGTCATTACAAAAGCAACAATATATATTAGGATTAGATATAGAGCGTACACAATATCAGACATACTCATTGTCAGTAGATAGGGTAATGTAATGGATGATATGAGTTCTAACTGTAAAGAATGTTGTGACATTACTTTTTTTAGTAAGATGGAACAGCTTTCTATGTCTACTCTTTCTATGTATTTTGAAACCCCGTGTTAAAAGTAGACGCTCAATCGTTGAATAATTTAGATTAGTAATACTACTATCATTATTATTGATATTATAATCATTAACAGACAACATTTATGAGTTACACTTACTATGCTGTTCCAAATCCTGACATTAATTTAATCTCAAACTCAACATCCCATCCTTACCGTCACTGGTGCAGACAAATATCCTTATTATTACCCATCAATTTGACATAAAATTAGTCACATGTTATGAGAACGAGAAATTGATTGTACGATTGCACACAAGAAGCTCCATGCAAATCTCTTACATGAACATTTTAAAAATTACTCTGTTTTGTTATTTCGTCAAATCATGGATACCTTTCTAGTCTACGGAAAGCAGAACAGCACCACGCTTACGTCGTTTACGCTTACTCACGTGTAAAGGTCACAACGGTCAAAATACTGATTCCACATTTCTAATCTAATTTGCATATAATGTTAATTTTAAACATTTTCTCCATTGATATGCATACGCATAAAGAGTTGCTCATTTTAAAGTACATATGCGTACACACAATTCACAACAGAAAGAGTAGCCCTACTCCGACACGAAAAAAGCACAACGTTCGGGGTGGTATAGGATAATATAATCTTTGAATTGTTACATTGTAAACCTATCATAAAAAGTACATGCGCAGGGTGCTGTACCATATTGTATCACACACAAAATTGAGAAATCTATACTGGCTTTCTAGAAACAGGTCACTCTTAAAACCTTTAGTCACATGCTGCTGAGGAGTTAAATATTATAGGTAGCACCACCTAAAGGGTTTTTGGGATCTCCGAGGTATTGAGTCATTTTCCCATTGACTATATACTTTGCCCTAAAATCTAATATACCACACACTTTAAGGGATAACAACAGGAAAACGATGAGATTCCTTTTGAGACTTGAACAACTTTTTGTACATTTATTTGTGTTACATGTAGTACTTTAAAATTTCATGTTTATATGTATATTACCTGTAGGATTGGTAGACATAGATTAAAATAAAAATTGCACCAGAGTGAAGATACTAGATACCAGATAACTAGAACGCTACTCGAAGTGGTTCTATGGACTCCAGTACTCATTGTCAGGGTCAGGGTCATAATCATTATGAAACTCATTGTTGAAGCGCTTATTCCCCTGTCTGGAACAACATCCAGTCCGTGGCGACATGTTTACCTGGAATCAGACCCTGGTTCATTATTCCCATCACTTTCGTCTCCAAGACTTGAAAGAAAGATGGGTACTACCTGAGGTGGAGGTTTTTTCTCGCATTGGCATACACATCGACATAGGATTCGCTTAAATGCAAATCTGAAGTCCTTAGAGAACAAAGCATAAATACAGGGATTTAATGCGGAGTTGCAGTAGCCCAACCAAAAGAAAACGGAGAAGAGGATAGGATGAATGCAATCCGCACAGAATGCACGAATCACGTACATTGTGAAGAACGGCAGCCAACAAACTACGAATCCGCCAACGATTATACCTGTAACAATAGAAAATCAGAAATGTTCAGTCAGACAGGCACATTCATCGTTATCGTTAGTGGAATTTAAACTGGTATCATGCAACACTTTTAAGATGGAAACTTTTAAAAGCTTGACTCGAAATACTTTCCATATTTATTCCTCATTTACATTTATCGCTCTCGCTCCGAATTGAGTTATGGACGTATTTTAATGGAAAATATACTTGCACATAAATCTCAGGTGGCGAAGCGGTGATGGCGTATGTATGGTGGAGCAAGCGCAATGGAATTCTACATCAGCACAATAATTTACATATTTCAATGATATTACCAACAGAAGACGTGGTGCGGGCTAACACATACGAGAAAACAGAGCCTTGCATTTTGGAATGTGAATGTGAACACCGTCTGCTTTTAATGTAATTAAACCTCCTGAAGGTGGAACTAAAAGCCTCGTGATAAATGAAGAATGACTTTTAACGCAATTCGCAAAGTTTCTGCCAGTTTGCAGAGTAATTTTAAACGAGAAACATTTAGGGAATATGGCAGGCAGGTACTTAGACTTTGTACACCATTTACAAATGGAACGACATCGACATAAGGTACATAATAATACCGTGCACTTGCACCACTTCCACCGTCACCAGCCACACTCACTTTAGGTCAAAGGGATATTCGGAGAAGTAACTGAGTGCATGCATGCTCCTTCTTACACCCTCAAGTAATTCATACACAAATTAGAATATAAATTTTTAACTTTCATCTGCATGCACAGTACACATGAGCGTATGATTCATGGGGTCCTCCGTGTAACATGTAACTGGTATGTTTAGTCGGAGGGAAAAATCTGGTAAAAGGGCCTAATACGTGCTTCTTTTGCATACCATTACTCCACTCCAGCCCACATTCCATATTTCTCCCTGTCCCTGTGAATCTTATTTCTTCTGAATGTTGTGTCTTCTCGTATTGCCTTATTGTACCTGCTCTCCGCTTTCACGGTGCACATATTGCCCGTTTTACAATCGCAAAGGGAAAAGGATTCGCGTGAATAATGCACCAAATAGAGCACTTTGACTGACTATGACACAACCATACACGACCCAAAAAGGATGAAGAATAGAATATATTTAGAGAGAGAGAGAGAGAGCCAGGGAAAAAACATGTAAGATTTATTTTGGCCACAGTGGATTTGAGCAAGATGTGGGCTGAGTTAACGCTTCAACCTAACGATTTTCGTGCATCTCACTCAACCTAACCAAAAGTGGCATACGCCGAGCTTAAACTGCTTCAAAACTCGGAAAATCTTCTTTTACCTACTGCATGATACATAATGCTCCGGTGGCACATCGGAGACACAAAAAGTAAAAGTAAAGGTTATTTTTTCTTGAATAAAAATTTCTACAACTCACAAAGTAAGTTGATAGTTTTGCCCATAACATTGTTGACTAAACCTTTTAGGGAAAGTATATTATATATAAACACTGTGGTGTGGTACTGGTATGGTAGACAGTGACAGAAAGTAGTTTTTAGGATTTTTATTTATTGCAGTATTCCCTTTATGTTTCATATCCATGTTTCGTCCTTGTATTAGATAGAGCATTACAGGTATTTCATACCCCTGGCAGAGAGGAGTGAGTTGAGTACCCCCAAAAGTTTCCACCGGGGAGGAGAAAAGTGCAAATAATGGAATGGCTAATAATATGCAAATGAAAAGAGGGGAAGCACACACATACCCAGCGTTTTGGCTGCCTTTGTTTCCATCCGAAATCGTTTCACTTGAGCCTTGATGTTACGTTTCCCCATTTTCGAGATGAGTTTTGGCTTGCTGGAATCCTCTGCCGAGTTGCTGTTCAACTGCTCGTATCTGTTCGCATTCAGAGTTGGTGATGGTGAGGGTGTTGATGATTCTGACTCGCTTCGCTGAACTAATCGACGGCTCTCTGATCCGGGTAGGGTTAGCTTATCTGTTCCAGTGTTAGTGCGACATGGGGAGTTAGAACTGCTTGCTAGAGATTCACCAAGAGACGTGGTTGAGGACCCGGGCCGTGTTCCGTTTGGAGAAAACTTGGCGCTGTACGTGTTTCTCGGCTTGTACGAGGAAGACCTTTTCCCTGTTTCCAATTATTAAATTAGCAGGCATATATCATTAATGCCCATGTGCTCGCTCTTTAGTCCACCATCTATTCATTATGTGGAAGGCGGGGTTAAACCTTCGTGAAATGCACAGTGGGAAAGATAAGTTTTATAATTAACTCCTAAGGTATGGTTGGAGTGTGGTGCCAATGCCAATGACGCAAAATAGAATGACTTCCAGGAAACTGGGAAAAACTAGGACAGCTGCTGCTCCAAACCCAAACCTTTGAATGTCACAGCACTATAGCTACTCCTTCCTAGTTGGCTCGCTAGCGTAATGAATACACTTCTGTTGCCAATGTCAGTGTGGATTACTTGTCCGTCATTGTATGACACTAATTTTGCCAAATTAAATGGTCTCCATGAACTAATCATAGTGTACTTGGTACTTTGGTGTTATTAAGGTTGCACTGAATGGTCTCGTTAGGATGGTGGATGGCTCACGTAAACAAGGAGAAAACAAATTGAAGGTTGGCCGTGTAGTATACACTCTTCTACCGAGTAATTTAATGAGGGCTTATTACTACTTGCTACTCTCAAGAACGTAAACTAACTAACTACAGCCATCGTAGGAAGGATCTACAGATAAGCTCTACATCTATCTAACCTGCTTCACCGAAATAAGTGTAAATGATGATATGGTAAATGGCAAGTGAATAACTGTTATATGTTCATTCACATTGGTTCAGCCAAACTTTGTCAACGATTTTCTTTTTGCAAGTACCTCTACACCATGCATGCACCAATAGGAAATATTATAGGACATCTGAATTGGATCGCTAACCGTAACCATTACGTAAATTCCCGTAATCAAAATCAGAATCAATATAGGCGCATATATAAGTAAACTGACGAGGATTGGGAAACTAAAGCCTTCAATTAGAAGTCTTCAACAGAAGGTGCAATTAGTCCCACAGCGACACTCAAAATGGAAGCGCAACGTCATGAAAAAGAAAGAAAAATGATATTGGGTAGACAGGTCTTGAGGGAACAAACTTGAGTTTTCTTTTGGAACCTTCTCCAAAATGCCATTCCTTATTCCCTTTGAAACTCGGGCTTTTAAAAAGTTTTACTCTGAATAATTAAAGGAATCACCCTTTGTGCATGTCTCAATTCAAACTTTTGTATACTTTTACTCTCCAAAAATTGTGACTTGAGCGAGGGGCAGAAACACTCAAAAATCTCTGGAGGGGTGCTATTCTTCATAAGGCTGAAAACCTGCACCGATTACTTAAGTATACTACACTGCATTACTTACTTGCACACACAGATTCGCTCTCCTGACTTGGCTTTTTTCTCTCTCCAGACTGTCATAATGATTTATCGAAGTACATAAGTGAAGTTGGAACACTAAAATGAAACGTGCTTCAGGGAATTTAGTTTACCCAAAAGTGGAACCAGTTCGTTCGTAACGTATATATATGTTTGGAGACATGTAGTGGTAGCACCATCAGTATTTTTTTCTCTCACTTTCTTTTGTTATCTCAAAGGTAAATATGATGTATCTGTCGTGATACTGAATTCTGCTCATTTTTTTCATTTTATCCTTTCACAACATATTTTTATAGATGACATGAGGAAAGAAAAATATGCTTTAGTTGAACTTTTTTTCTGCTTTTTTTTTACTTTTTTTAAGATGTGTCTCTGCGAGGGTGTTGGGTAAGTAAAAAAACTAGTGTTTGCCTTACCACGCGGCGGAGGTGGAGTAAGGTGAACTTTAATTCGCTCAAGAGATCTGCTCCGAGGGATGCGTGTGGAAGTGGAATGATGAAGTCTCCCATTGGGTGAGATCGGTTTTGGAGTATTGTTCTGCGTTCGACCATGATGGTTTTGCACTGATCGTCCGCGATGAATTCTCAAAGTCAGTCTTTGTTCTTCAAATCTAGACCCTAATAGCCTTGATCCTTTAGTTGTCCGGAAACCTGAAGAGAGAGAGAGAGGGGTAAAGCAAAAAAAAAGTTCAAATTTGGACTATTTGGAGAAACCATTGAGGAATAGCGTTTGTGCAAACCTTGTCGAAAAAAATAGTAGATTCTAAGAATAAAAATAATTTTATTTTCGCCAACAATACTGTCTTGAGGGAATCCCTATCATATTCTATTAAGCTTTTACAAACTGAAATCCCTAGAAAAAAAAGGTATAGCCATATAGTAAATCCGATCAAGCGAATAAAAAATCTCTCCAGTCAGACCATGTATTATTCAATGGATTTAGAAAATTAAGGTCTACGTATATATATCATCATCCTTCTTTTATGTATCCAGCGTGAATGCATTTGACTGAATCGGCTATTCTCTCTGAATAGCCCAAAATCATCTATCTATACATTTTAGTCAATGTACCATGTTACATTTCCCAAGTGGTAGCCTTAAATCACCACTACTACTACTACTCCATATATATCTAAAACCCTCGTAAAAAAAGAAAGTCGACATGTGTGTGTAGGGTTTTTTTCGTCTATACCTTGGTTAATGGCTCTCGTGGTTTCCACCGCTGCACGGTAAATTCTCCAGTAGAAGAACAGCATCACAAACATGGGCAGGAAGAAGGAACCTACTGCTGAGTAGACAACGTAACCCTGTCGTTAAATAGTAAAAAAAAAAGGAAAATGAGCATTATCATTAGTATCTTTTATCTCCTTTTCTCCTCTCCCATCAAATTCACTTGTCCTTTGTACTTTTCCCAGGAAACTTATACAAAGCGGGGTAGTATCCTCCGCACAAGCAGAAAAAAAAACTGGAGAAAAATGATGGATACAAGGAATACCAGTAATTGGGGCATAGAGAAGACAAACATTCACACACTCACGGTCACATAATCAAGGAATCCCTACGTTTTCTCCAGGTTTCCAACTAATCAGTCACGGCGTGCTCCTTTTATGAAAACCATAATATAGTCCTTGTGAAGCACAGATGACTCGTGTGATCTAGCGAGGTGGGTGCCACAAATAATAACTAGGGATAAACTACGGTTTCTCCGAATGGCCCAACTTTCAATCTTCAACCAACTTTTTTATGGGTGCTGGCTGCTCCTATACGCCATTACATCTCATCTCATGGCTAACTTTGCAGTCAGCTTTCTTGTGAACAGTCTTTTTTTTGCATAATGAAATTCGTTCACAGGATTACGAGCCATCAGGATTACAAGCATTCTCTAGCGGAGAGTAGAGAGGTGGACATGTGAAAAAAAACTTCTAGTGGCTCTCATCTCATCTCATCCATTTTATATTGATTTCAGTTTCAATCGCAATTCATTCCCCTACCTTGCCATTTCATGGTTGGTCAACTGATGGTTTTGAAGAGATGGAAGCTAACTAAAAAAACTAATAAAATCTCGTGTTTTCATTCACTCAAATCCTGGGTTCACAGCAGTACATAGGACGGGGGCAAGTAGTTTTATGTGATGTTACATGTTACATGATAATATCCCTTTGAAGTGCATTATTAACACGACCCCAGCCCAACTTTAACGTAAATGATTGTGGAGGAGAGAGAATGTGGCTAAAATTAGTTCCGTATATTGCCCTTTTAAATGAAATATAATGTGTGGATTTGGACTGCTGCTGCCTCAGTGCAGAAAAGCGCAGTGGATATATGCAGAATTCCCTTTTCGAGTTCAATATGTTTAGAGAGAAAGCTGGAAAAGGGCATTTCGGGATTTCACTCTATTTACATTGCTCGCTCCCATCGCATCGTCATATTGTATAACCGGAGGTGAGTCCTAAAGTTGTTAAAAAAATCTTTGCAGATCAGCGATAACATGTTCAGTCCCTCAACTCAACACACCACCTCCACCAACCTCATTTTACCCCACTTTTTATCAGGATGCCACTTCCTGATAACAGTTTCTCCCAAAAAAGTGTGTAGCATGATCGAACATCACAAAAAATATGCTATTAATGCAATTGCCTTGCTCTACAAAGTTTGCTATTCCTCTGCAAGACAATCATATTTTCCATTTTTTATCGATAAAAGTAATGTAACTCGGTGAATAATATTGTGCCATGATGATGATGGAGCGTGGAATTTCAGTAAAAGCAAACACTTTTTTGATAGTACGCTAACACGTACATCGTGTCTATATTTTTTGCCCAGATGACACAGATATCCACATTATTTCCATGTAACGCTTCCGGGTCCGGGTAAAACAGCGAATCTTTTTTCATCAGCGGAAAGCGTTAAATGATATTGTAGCTGTGTGCTGTGTGCGCCTAGAACAATATGCGTTCTACCAAAACATCCACCTACACGATCTACGTACGTACCGTACCATACCAGTATAGCTCCCCACCAAAACGATCCCATATTTTTTCCAAGGCTCGCATAAAAACATCAGAATGATCAACTTGGAAATGATGAATTACCTTATCATTAGTTAGTTCGCATGTGGGCGAACACTCCACCACTCGGTACAGCCCTTCCTTGCCCGCTGTAAACTGTTGGTTTTGCTGTTGGTAAGTTTGGGGTTGTTCAAAAGATAAGTCCATGATGCTGCTGCTTGTTCCAAGGAGAATGGATGATGTTGTGGTATTCGGCTGTTGTACCAACTGCTTGAAAAGTTTCCTCTTTCTATCATTCCAACCCACGAGCGGGGGAAAACAGATGAGAAAGCTGAGAACCCAGACGGCACCTATCAGCAGCTTTGCCTTCTTTGAAGACATAATGCTGGGATAAGTGACGGGTCGTGTCACTGCCACATATCTGTCCAAACTGTAAAATAATAATGGATTTCCGTCCATGAATCGGGTGATTAATTTCATTCTTTGCCTTGCCACACACACACACGTACATTCTCTCCGTTTCTTTTTTCTACCACCTCCCATGCATTTATATATGGAAGGGGAGGCTGCAGCTGCTACAACCACCCCAACCCAACCGAACCCGACTATAGGCAGTTACTACATAGTTGAGGAAGGCTCTTTTTCTCGGAGTGCAGACTTGAGTGGAATACCCAATTAGAGGAGAGTAGGTCTTTACTACACGACAAAGCCTAAAATCCGGGATAAAGTTGCTTACCTGATAGCGCACAAGTTGAGGATGGACGCGGTACACATCCAGACATCCACTGCGAGCCACATGGAGCACCAAATCTCGCCGAAAATCCATACTCCAAAAATTTCCCACGTGGCTGAAAATGGCAAAACTGCTAACCCGACCATTAGGTCGGCTACTGCTAGAGATACAATGAATAAATTCGTAACGGTTCGAAGCTTTGTGCTAATGAACACAGCTAGAATGACTAAACAGTTTCCGACGATAACTACCACGTTGATGAAAGAGAGGATCATGAAGGACGCAATCACTTTCGCATCCCTCCATTCCAGCTCAGTCTCGGGCTCACAGACTGTCGAAAGATTCATGTCATCCAGGTTCACCTCCATTGGACTACCCATCTTATTTACAACCTCTTGTGTACAATATTATCCCAGACTGAGTGGTGCTCCTGCTTGCCTGCTCCTCGTCCTTCTCACTGGCTGAGGAGGAAGAAGAGATGAGAGTTGACGACGGGATTGCAGACACAACAGGAGTGACGACGAACGACGACGTTGGCTCAAGGACTGTTATATCACCAGATACTACGTCTATACGTTCCCTCTTGTGTACTCAATTCCACCTTTTGTGAGGTATAAATTGCATTTCGGAATCGGTCTCCTATGTGCTCAACTGTTATTATAGGCTTCCTTTTATCCCTGCTCCACTTCATCTTTCCCTTTGGCTCACTGTAGTCAAGTGAGGAAAGTCATTTCACAACAGGTAATAATCTTTGACTACCCCATGCTGGAATATGGATTGAGACCATTACCACCAACTACCCCAACTACTACAACACACACTCCTTGTATACTTTTTTAAACCACTCAACTTCAATAATCTGTCACAGAGTGCATTAAGGTTGAATGATATTACTACTACTACAGGTTCTCGTTACATGAATCTTGTCGCTGCACTACTACACCCTCATATCATAACCCCAATTGTCGTTGAACTAGTTTACAAGGATGGCTGCTGCTGCTGCCGTTCCAAAATCTCCATTGTCACTCCCGTATAGATTCGGATTGCGGTAGGTTACTCTAATAATCTGGAAAATACAGCAAAAAAACATTCATCTTTTTCAGACATTTAATAGGTATATATTTACACAAGTGTTCATTTTCCTAATATCCCTATAATGGTGGACTATATAGTACCAAATTACAGAGACCTTTTATAACTCATTCGTTAGTCTCTTTACTCATTCCCTAAAAGAGTTTTTCATTACCCCTTCCTTTTAAATACTGTAATAATCCTGGTCCTGAAGACAGTTGAATGCCTATATTGGATAATTAACGCCTCCACTCTAGCTCGTCATTCTTGGAGACTACTACTTTTGCGGACCATATAACGCCACGCTTACTCCCAAGTCCTCCACGTAGACAATAAGAAGAGGAGGCTAATTTCTTCCAGACATGGAAACTAATGAGTATCTCGAAACAACGAGTAGTGAGTGGGCCGTAAACGCGTAGTTAGACATATACCGAGACACGGGTATCAATTAGAGGAACGAGAAAAATGGAGTAATTATGGGTTATAGTGTGTTGGTGGGCATTTCGAGTTTACGTATGTGATAATTAGCCCCACTGGTGCTACATATATTCTTTCGTATAAAGGTCTTTAATTTACTTTCCCTAATGCCAGCCCTAACATAACATGGTGCCCCAGTGAAAGCATCTTCCCGAGAATGTTGTATCATGGGAGTCTTCTTCTTCTGACGGAGCAGAGTAGGGATTTTAATGAACATTCATAATATTTTCCGAGCATTTCACCATTAAGCTTTTCATATGATGAAGAACCAGACCATTTGTAGCACTTCAAATGACCCAATAATGATTAGCCCCTTTTCACAGGGATAATTAAGCCCAACTTTCTCTCAATGTAAAGTATCACAATGTGGGAAGGAGGCTATTGTAAAATTTCATCATGGAATACAGTAGAATGTTATGGTATGTTCTATCCGGGGAAAATCAGTTCAGTTCCTTTGTATATGCATATAAGCATCAGGCTGAATAGTCTTTGGGGGAAAGTCCCGTTTGAGGAATTTTGATTACGATGCAATGGTTCATTAGTAATCATCGGAAATTCTGGAAAGAAGGTATCTCCTCAATTTCCATTTACTAGAGAAATCCTCTCTCCCTCTTTGTCTACATTAGCCTCCCACAAAGTTAGCCTTTCCCCCCTGTTTACTTCTCAAAGTAATCCTCAGCAGTCTAATTTGTATAAGAAAAAGAGTCACCCAATTTAGACGAGGCTAAAGTTAGCAGGAAATTAGACCAAAAAATCTCAGATTCCTGGAAGAAGGAGGAAGAAGGAGGATGGTCGTGTTGTGTGTAAGGTTGTCTGCTTTGTTATACGAACGAACAGATTTCCGAATGCCTTTTGCATTCTTTACTTTCGCCCACGAAAAAAATACTTTATTGACGCTTGAGAGTTACACGTACACAAGTTTTCCTCATTTCATTCCATCAATTTTGCCCCTAAGTTCATCCCATGACATGAATACTGAAGATTTAATCCTTTTTCGGCAGGATGTCGACAAATCTCTTTTTCGTGCGGTGTAGGAGTATTTTGAAGAAAAAAAAATGCGAGGTACTACCTTGGAAAGCAAATAGAGCCGCTTCCTTGCCCCGCATCCGTTTTGGACAAGAATAGAAAACAATCTAGATCAATGTACGTAACAGACTCTCAAGAGGAATTACGGTGAGAAGGAAAACCTTTTTCTCACAAGAAAATTATGAAAGTTGTGGGGTTGGTTGGGTTGGTTGGAGTCGAAGGGAGGATGGATGTTTGCCAAGGTTGATGTTGATCCAAAGGTACGTCACTGCAGTCTAGTCGTAAGCATCATACAGGCAAGCCTATTTATTTCGGATTTAGCACACTACGTTGTCTTACAGTTCGTTTGTTATTTACATGAGCTTTTTTTACGAGATTTTTTACGCATTCGCAAAAGAAAATTGATAAATTAGGAGATCATGTTTGGCTGGGATCGTATCTGAGCTAAACATGGATATAATTCTTGAGACCCGTATGGACTATGCGTATAGAAAGGCACACAACTCGTACAAGTGGCCCTGTAAAATACGAAGTGATTTTGCGAAAGCCTATAATAAAGAAGTCTTTAATTAGGAACTGNAGTGATTTTGCGAAAGCCTATAATAAAGAAGTCTTTAATTAGGAACTGTCTCAAGCAGGGAATCAAAGCAAATTGAAGTAATTAATCAAATTAAGGAAAGTCTGCGGATGCTGAACATTGGAATAACAACCGTATACAAGGTTTTTCAAGAAAGCGCATAAGCACCTTGGTTTAACAGGTGATTACAAATCACGATTGCGAAATATACAAATAAAGGTAAACACACGAGACTCAATGTTAAAAATATGTCATATGTCCCTCTCTAGCCTGCTCTCATTTTTAATTGCTACAGTCAAACTGAGAGAATTGTTCACATTGACATTAGATAGCTAGTAAAATCCTTGTAAAATTCGTAATGAAGGCCATTCTTTTGGAAGTCGGAATAAACCGGTGACTTGGGTTAAGATGTGAGCTTCTGCTACTTCTTTTTCTTTTACCAACATCCCAAACTGAATTAACTTCCCTTTCCTACGGTCGTTGTGTCCCATTTTGTTATTCTTTTGGAAGGCAGAATAAACCGGTGACTTGGGTTAAGATGTGAGCTTCTGCTACTTCTTTTTCTTTTACCAACATCCCAAACTGAATTAACTTCCCTTTCCTACGGTCGTTGTGTCCCATTTTGTTGAAGAGAGCTATACATTTCAGTTTCTTAAGGAAGCCCAAGAGAGAAATATTCTAGATTAAAAGGCTACGTCACATGCTACCCCTTTCAATCCTTGGACTACAGAAAGAGCATGAACTATATGGGCACATGCTGTCTATTCCTCCGCTCTGTAGCACATTCCATTAAATTCTTAAATAAGCAACACGTAATGAACAAACTCATCACATCACATCTCATCTTCCTCTCGTTTCTTTTTTTCCGGTGAGATGCACATCATGCAATCCACATGGGTAAACGTCACATGGGCACCGTTCAACCATGATGGAAGGCAGTAAAGTGAAAGAAGGTCAAGCAATACATACTTTGCTAATCAGGCATTCTGAAATGTAATAGACATCGTTTCCTCGTTCAAATAATACCCCAGGACAGACTACCCCAGAAAAATAATAAGGATTCCTTTCCTTTGAGGATATTATGGTGTCTAGTGGTGTTGTCTTAAGGCCAAGGAGACAAAAGACGGAACCCAGATAACTACCTACCTTGAATGATATTATTGCCGTATATGATTGCGGGATGGAGAATTGTGACAAAAAGAAGTGATACCAGAGTTTCGGCTTTCATTCCACCTCTCTCTCGTTTCCCCTCCCGTGTCCCATGTTTCATTCCCTCCAATACTCTACACGTCTCTCCTCCACATCTGAAAAGGATGATAAAGTGATGATACCTCTCTCTCCTCTCTTATGCCGACAATTGTGGGCTTTTTAATAGATGTGCGATGATGTGAACTTTGGCAGGAGTAGCGGTAGCAATAGCAAACAATAATATTATTACATTCATTCATGTCCCACTTCACCCAGTTACAAGTGGGAAAGTGAAAGAGAAAAGCAATCTTACCCACTTCACCGAAAAGCCAACTGCTCCACACAACTCTTCCCATGATCCCATATCTCCTCTCTCTCTGGATTTTCACCAATATTCCACTGTGGATGGGGAACACATATGCACTGCACTTGAGTGAGTGAGCCCTCTTGCTTGCTACATACTCACGACCAGTAAACGACAGGGCTTTATGAATGAATGAATGGAAACCATAAAGAACTTATGCTCCCTTTCCCCATCTTCTGTCCTGTTTCTTTATTCCATATAACATATACCATTTTTTATATTGTGTCTTGTGTCACATCAAGACACTACCTTTTCATATTGTTAGTTTGCTACAGCAGCAGCAGCAGCACGCTCTATTACTCCACTCTTTCAGGGCACCTCTCATCCCAACTTCCATTTACGTAACGGTTTCAGAAGGAAGATGAACGGGTTTCCAACTCTATTTTCAAATTTAGTCCTTTTCACCTCGAGACTCGCGGGAGTGATGCATATATGTACCTAGACCGAGGATATAGTATAAAACCCATTTCTCCGAATAGATTTTGGGTTGGTGCCGTTGGTGGTTATGTCGCTCGTGTCCTCCCTCAACTAATGATCTCGAAAAACAAGGAAAGGGATGGGGAAAGTGCTTCAG
>JAANSN010001870.1:0-24632 GCA_036850665.1 Dicranocentrus wangi | reverse complement strand
GAATTCGTCGCCTTATTCTTAAACTTTGTTTTACAGGGCCAATTCCCTGAAATGCGGAAAAAGATCGAGAAGCGAGGTAGGAAGTTGGTTGACTTTGATGGTGAAAGACATGCTCTGCAAGCTATGCAGTCTAATCCTCGACGGGCTGAGGCAAAATTGGCAAGACAGCGTGAATCTCTAGAAGCGGCTAAACGTACTTATGAAGTAAGTAATCAACGGCTTTTATTATGAGAATTCTCATGAACTGAAGACTCACGTCAAAAATCCATAATTATTGAATTAAAGGTTTTTTTGTACATAGCAGAAATATGCTAGCGTGCTCTCTGCAGTTTTTTTTTACATCAAAGCAAAGTATAAATTACTTTTTATTGTTTTCTGAACACGATTTTTATCACACCACGCGATGATGAGTCACACGTGCAAATAGAAAGTATATACGCGCGTACTCTACTTTACGTAATTTTCCTTTCATTTGAGGGTTTAAAGGAGAAAAATCAAATTACGATAACAAATTTACAGTATTTTCTCGTAAAAAAAGTCATTTACAAAAAAAATCCGTTAATAGGGAACTCCTTTTAGATGTCTATTTCAATAATATTCGCTTCCGAGGAACGTGTGTGTATTTTTCTTAATGGTCAAATTCTCACATTGCACGATCAATAATATCAAAGTGTGTAATTAATATGACTTCCTTTCCTTAATGTCTATATAGGTATTAAACTCGGAACTACACGATGAACTGCCAGCTCTATTTAACTCAAGGATTGTCTTTTTGGTCAGCGCCATGAGCACACTTTTCGCATCGGAGCACATCTTCCACTCGGAATCGTCAAAGGTACTTTTCTTTGCACAATTCATCAAGCATTGTCATTGTCAAGTTAAACATGAGTTTAACATGAGCCCCGATAGGTTTTCCTCTTCCTAGCAGATTTTGCATGCGATAATAAAGTCGGATCGGATGATGGCATTGTTTTGTTTCTCACGTGTCACTTTTTTATTCTATACGTGATCAAAGTTCCATATGCAAATTAATAGCTGTCGCATTTTCCTTTCATTGAAACGTTAGTCGGGCAAGGATTACCACGTATTCAGCCCGCAGCCCACAGGTGTTTATACACATTTGTATACCTAGTGCGCAAGCAAGCAAGCGCAAAACCGCATACAATTTTATTCAATAAGAGCTTCCTTTCACTCATCATCCCACCCATCACTATCGTTTTTTTAAACCAAAAGTGACTTTTTTCCTAGATCTGGATCACGCGCGTTAAGAATTATTATACTTTTAAAGAAGACCTGTGCACACAGAACCCAGAGCAATTAGCATGTAAACGATAATTGACTCTGAAATACATAATATTCATCCCATATATAAATGATTCATCCGTTCTGCTTTTTTGTTAGATAACGCCACATATTTTTAACGAGCCTGATAATTGGACCTTGGAAATATGAAATAAATAAAACTCATTTACCAAGAGTGTTATTTCAAATACACCTTTTATTCACTATATGTTTTCATTTTAGACTGAAACTGAGAGTTAATATGTGTGTCACTGAGGATAACCACACACCACGAACACACGTACGTATTTTCTACAGAATTTTCCATCTCGGGTGCATATTATCTCTGACTGAAGTAGATAAAAAAGGGGATGCGTCTCCTTCAAGGAGTATAATGGTAATTATTATCCGACATGTGGTATATGGGAATGAAGTCAGGAAGAAAAGTATCATCATCACATGATGAGAAAACACAGCACAACACAATCATCATCATCATCATCATAGTTATTACCTGAATGGGTGCACAGTGCAGTGCACCACCGTGTATCATCATCATCATCACTCTACACAACTCACACAGACTCAAATTACATACCTAAGTAGCTCAGTAGATAGATAGTTTAGAAAATCTCTTATAGTCTGTGCTAAATAATCAAATTAGTTTTTTTCTCATTGTAGTAGTTCCACCATAAATGATTGCTATGTCTGGGCTATTATTTCTCCACCATTAAGCACACTTTTGTGATGTATATCATCTATCATCTCATCATCGCACGGCTCCCTCTAATCTATATACAATGCAATGGACACGTTTTCGTTTTGGATTTTGCAATAAAAAAATTGTGTATAATTGCATGTCCTGTGAAATATCACAGTTAAACTTCGCCCTCCTCACCGTCCACCACACCATTGTCTCTTTTGCGGGGCTGAAAGGCCCATTTTGGACGAGAGAAACGAATTATTTATTCTAGAAAAGACAATGCGAATGTTGCGAATGCGAGCGAGCGAGCAAGCTTCCAGCGGAAAATATTATGCAGAAACTTTTGATTTTTAAGTTAGATATGCCTCACTCGTCACTCGCTCCAATCATATTTCATTTCACTACTGCTGAGTTACTTTAAGGTTAAAAATTTTCAAGGTTAAAGACAGCTCATGAATAAAATACAGAGTATATTCATATAAAAATATAAAAAAAGAGGATTGCCAGAGGAATTCTCATTTGTGATGGTAGGTTGAAGGTTGGGGTTGAGGTTGCAGCCAGTTGAAATACGTTACAAAAATTAGATGTTATATCCTATTGTATTATTGTATAGCTTACTACGTAAGATTGGCTTTGCGTTTGCGTTGAAGTACACATTTTTGTAGGTATGGATGCTTGTGGGCGTTTTTTCGCTCTTGTTTCACTTCCTTCTTCAGAATCTGAAAGGGTGGCAGCAATAGCAATGCGCAATCCCATTGTTGATGAAATATTGTTTTCGTGTAGAAATTACCTAAATAAATCCTTTTACTCTTTTCATTCTTGTTTGTACACCTTTCATATACCCATTATTTTATGACCTTTTAGAGGAGTTTTTAGCATCATGTACTACCTGAAATTACTAGACGGGGCTCATGTAATTGATGTATAAATAGGCTTTAAATTTTAATGGAAAAAAATGAAAGCTAATAATGAATTAAATGTGGTTTGAAACTCAAAAACTATATATTCACCTTTGCAGGTATTCACCGAGCTGGAAGGTATTGTGGAAAAGTTGGCCAAGGAAAGCGCAAAGGGAAACATGAACTTCCAAATGCCTAGTGCAGTACTCAACAACACTTCGGACTCCCCAAAAGATGGTAATGCTGAAACTTCTAGTAATAGCAGCACTGCATGAATCTTATTATTTTTTTTTTGTATTTTTTGCTTCTAATTTGAGTTGTTGAAACGTAGTTAGTAATCTTATCAGTTTTTCTTTACACACTTCGATTTGGAAATTGACGATACAAACATGACTTGAGTACTAATGTTTTTTTCTTCTTAAGTTTATTACTCTTTTTAGTTTTGTAATAATTGGTAGTGTTACTCTAAGGATTTTTATTGTTGTGTTTTACGTATAAGACTCCATTCTGTTACACACATTTTTATGTAAACACTATATAGACTAGACTAGAGATGGTTGTAACCACGATTTATATCTGTTCCTATTATGTATCAGTATCCTATCGGCGGAGGAGTTGAGACTTTTTTTTAGACCTGACAGGACTTTCCTTAATATGCGATAATACATAAAATACTCTATGCATCGATCGATACAACTAGGATTCGAAAACATTAAAATTACTGACAGTCTAAAATACTTTAGAGTACGATCACCTTTTACATAAAAACACACTTTCATTCATTCCACAAAAAATTCCTATGCTTAGATTTCACGAACTACCAAAAATATATTTATTTTTCCGGCAAATATTTTATGAAATAGGTGATGAAGCTTACTACTAGCATAAAAGATAATTTTGGGATTTAGTGTTTTATTGTAAGCTCTTTCCACTGGCTTCGACGAACGGGGGTTCGTCGGGTTTCATAATTGTGAAGCCATAGGAGAGCTAAACTAGAAAATACAGAAGCACATTGTAGAAACCTTTGGAATGTTGAGTGCCACGATAGCGACATCATCCACGTCAACGTCGTATTTTACACGGTCGAACTAGCCGTCGCATGCATCGTGTAAAACAACTCATTTTGTTTTTCCATTTAATCTATTAAAGAAGGTTTTTTACACAAGGAATTATGGTATCCTTTGTTAAGTAAAAAAATGCAGTTGGGTCTGCTAGAAATGACAGACATGATGGCATGAGGATTTGTATGCATTATGAGTAAGAGCCTAGCAGAGAGATTAGAAAGAAAGGAGGAGATTCAGATTAAGAATATTTCTCACAAAGTAAAAGCGTGATAAAGCAATTTAAAATATTAGTTAATAATCTAGTTATAATTTGATCGTAATTTGAAAACCCAACAGTTAACTTTGATGTACATATTTTTTTAAAAATATATCCATATTAAGATTAAACTTTAACCAGTAGTTATTGTATTATTAGGTATTATGATGGATTATGTACACGTAAACGACTAATTTTTAAGTATATTTGAAAAAATAATTTGACAAAACTAACAAATTTGCATGGTTTGGTTTCCGGTTTTTGCTGATTTGATGGATTTTGCTGCAGTCGCCAAGAATGGAAGTGTGTCGCCAGTTAGTAAAACAAGTTCAATCCCATCAACTCCAGTAACACCCACATCACCCGTGTCCAAATTGCCTATGGAGGATACACCGTCGACGGTTACCTCCAACGGCGTACCCAAAGCAAATGGCTCTATTAAAACAGATACTAACAAGGAGACCAAGTCGGAAATGGGTAATTACGAAAATAATACAAGTAATAGTAATAATAATAGCAGCAGCTTGGTTTCCACAAAAGCACAACATAATAATAATGTAGCCCATGACGTCATTCTAATTAATCCTGTAACTCCTGATGAAACTACATCATCACCATCAACTACTCCTGCTCCCCCTCCATCCCCAACAGCAGCATCATCAGCTCAACCAGTAAACGGACTAGATACAGTTGCAGCAGCTAATCGCACCAACACAGAATCGGCTAACCCTGTAATCGCACCCTCGACTCCTCCCGCTTTGCCTGATTCCTCCTCAAGCCCTGCTAGCACGGTTGATGATAGTGTTGTTGTTGTTGATAACCCTAAACCACCCGCATCCGAGCCCACTACTACTACTACTACTTCTACTGTCAATGGAACAGTTGCACGGGATGATGATGGAGCTAACAAAGACACTCCCTCATCTCCAGAAAAGGAAGAACCAGGTACATTTTTATATAAAAAATATAAATTACACAAAACTTCTCCATTGTACATCCTTTTATATATGTAAGCAACTATATTCGCTTCCAACTATGAATCACACGTCATTTTACATTACCTATTACCTATATATTTTTACACCGCTTTCACCTCTCACTCACTTTCACTGCTTCCACACATTAACAATGGATCCATATTCTGAGGTTCAAAAAATAACTGACAAAGAAGGCCTACCATCATTTTACTATTTTAATTGGGATACCTCACTCTCTACAAAAATTAATTCATTACAATTATACGTACTCGTACTGTACTATGCTACTGACATAAAATGGCTAGGCAAATGTTATATAACAAACAAAAAACCACCCTTGTGTAGACTCTTTGGACTCGGACACGACGAAAAATAGGGCAGTAGACTCAGTGCCAGAGCAAGACAGCTTGACGAGAGAACCCAAGACGACGGACAGTAATAGTAGCACTGACGCCACTGACACTAAAACTCCAACAGAAACTCAAACTACTGAGCCAGAAAATGAGAATAAGGGTGCTGTTATTGTTAGCGAAAGTGACTCCTCCTCCTCCGAGAAGGCAAAGCAGGAGATCAATAATAATGATGACGTAGAGAATAAAAATTTGAAGAATAACAATCAGTTTGAAACTCATGTAGCCAGTGTTGAGTCCAAACCTTTGCATGGCATACTGAGCACGTCAAAACATAAAATGGGGAATGGAAGGATGGGGTCCCCCAATAGTGAGCACCCAGTACCCAGCTCTGAAGAACCGGGTAAGAAAAACCAACACACACAAAAAAAAGCAAGGAACACAAAAAAATGTTGATTCGTCACACGTTTTCCATAAAGGGTCGTCTGTCTAGATTTTATAGTTGTCATTATATTTCCACTGTCCGTCACTCAAAAAACTTAATATCCAAGAAGAGCCAAAAAAGACACATTCATTCACGCTTGTAAAACAAAAAAAAAAGAAATTACTGCAAACTTACAAAAAATATATGCATATCATTAAAAGCTGTTTTATTTTTGCTTTTTTTAATTTGCGGATTGAATTTTAATATAAGAAAATTGTGCACTCTGGTGAATTTGCAAAATGCACGTGCCTTGTCGCTTTCCCTCACACATTGAGTCCGAATCGTTTCTTTTGTCAATGGAATCTCTTTTTTAAACGTTTTTTTTGCCTTTTTGACATTTGGACAACGGATGACTAATAATACTAAACAGATCTAATAAGGATTAATTATTATAATAGCACGGAAAGCCTAGAATTGTTTTTCTCGAAGAGTTGGTTATAATGATTGCATAGTCAAAAAAAAATAATTCCGAGAAATATCACACAAAAATTCCTACTGAACACGTTGTTCTCTTTTAGTCATTTTGTGGGTTTGTTTTCGTAGGAGTTTTGTATCGAGTGAGAGCAACGTATCGGTACCAGAAAGAGGATGTTGATGAGCTGTCTTTTGAAGCTGGAGAAATCATTCGTGTAATTGAGTATGATGACCCTGAAGAACAGGTAAAAACGAAACAAGGTTATGGTGAAGAAAGGTGGTTTTGGTTGAAATCCCAGCCCTGACCTGAGCCATATTTATATTACTAAAAATAATATTTTTTCAAAAATAATATTTCCCTTCCTACTCCTACTCTTGTTGAGTGGCAGAATGAAAGGTGACAATATATAATAATTAGGGAATTTTTTAAAAATGAGATTCGAGTTCATTTTTTGAGTAGACTCACTCACCGTCAGTTTTAAATGCATTAAAGTCTATAGTTGTAACCTTGTTTTACTTTCAGGAGGAGGGTTGGCTGATGGGAATTAAGGACAATGGAGAAAAGGGCATGTTCCCAGCAAACTTTACTCGGCCATTATAGATCATTGTAATCTAACGTAATGTAACTTATCTGTACATAAAGCATCTAAAAAAACGAACTTCAATTGCAATTCTGTCTTAAAATATATATGTACTTAACAATTTTAGTTAAGATATCCAATCGGTATCATTACATAATAATTAATTATGGATTTAAAATGCCAAACAACTTATAAAAAAAACGAAAGTATATATTATAACATAACGCATTTTTTGGTGCCGGTTTAACATGCGGCGGTTGAGAGACCGTCTTATATAACACTTCTCACTCAGTTCCAACTTTTTCCTCACTTTTCTAATTCTAACCCGGAAAACAGTAATAAAAAATTAGTAAATAAGAAAAAAAAATAATAGGAAATCATTATCACTTATATATGGAGTAAGAAATAGTACAGAATAATAGATTGACAACGCAGAGAGTGAAGATGATCTGACCCGTCATATCCCATTACAAATTCTTGAATCTTTCAAAGTTCTAAATAAGGTTATGAATACCTTGTCTCTGATTATCTTTATATAAGTAATTTAAAAATGAATAGGGAACCATAGGTTTATAAAAACAGAGGAACTGGAAATAGGTTTCATGGTTATGTGCCCTTGTTGAACTACGAGTTAAATTCTTCCGACACGCCGTCCCACTGAGAATTCATCATCACAACACAAACCACAATTACTTTTTTAATCATTGTCGACAGCATACTCTGTTGTGCAGTTTTAGTAAAGGAAAATCATAAGATGTAATACCGAACCGTTGTCATTTGTAGATGTTACAGAGATGTAGGGAGAGAGAGATTCGAACAAGAGTTAATAGTAAAAGAGATTGTCATTTTAAGAATCTCTGAGATAATATGTCAACTTCCGATTCTGATACAATTTTTTGTGCCTTTAATACTTATGATGAACATAATATATTTAAGTAGGTACGTTTTATGCTAATAATGTTAAGATTAGAAACTACATTTTGCAGTTTATGTGGAAGTGTACTTACAACAACTTGTGTAAAAGTATTTTACAGCAAACATGATCATAATAATATGTTATAAATGTGTGTGGACGATGAGAAAAAGATTTAAATGGATTGGATTTTGGAGAAATGTGCAACTTTGTAAAAAAAGTGACGTAGAATTTTTTTTAGGTATTCTACCATTCAACGAAAATTACTGGGAATTTATAGCCTTTTGTCGTATGTTACACACCGAGCGAGCGACCAAGTGAAAATTAATTGGAAAATTGTAAGCCTTGTCTTCTTCCATAATATTTTTCAAGTATTGTAGAAACCACGTAAAAAAGAACTATGTTATACGAGTTCCAACGTAAATAATGGTGCCAAAACAAAATAATACTTTCACATGGACTATTCAAGAGCTGAAGGGAAGAAATCCTTTAAAAAAATTCATGAATGATATGAACACTAATTATAATCTCAAGTAACTTTAGAACAGTTGTTAATAATTAAAGCGGATTTTGCAGCAATGATGAAAATTCATATATATTCTGTTAAGCTCCAATATTTATATCCATGTGCATCTATTATTATTATTATTATATCGTTACGTAAATGTTAGTAAACTAGCAAGGTTATTGTGTATGCAAGGTAGTTTATTGTATTCAAGTAATTCAATACATTATTGTAACAAAAATATGATTGTAAAAAAACTCAATAAAACCATTTTAAAAGAATAATTCCGGCTATGACCTTCGACCCTAATTATATGATTGGGCAACCGGTCATAATTAGACCTTCGCTCATATTAAACAACCACGAGAGGAAAAGACAAACTTTGTCATTTTATTATAGGGAAAAATTGACAACATTAAATTAGAATTTTAGTAAAGATACATTTTGCTTCTAGTAAAACTGTGATGATGTCAGACAGACGCCGACGCCGGAATCCAGCCTAGCTAAACCTGAATCCAATGGAATTTTATTTATAAACAAGCGTCATTAGCCCCATAAATAACTGACACGAACAGTTGTGGTTGCAGTCAACTTGTGATTTTTTTAATTTGAGGTTTCCCGTTCCATTCAACCTTTCTAGCCGCAAAATTCTTCGAATGCAAACTTCACCAGAAGAACCAGACACACTGTGCATTATAAATCATAATAGTGCATACATTGTGCATAAAAGCGATAATTATTTATTAGCCGCCACATAAATGAATTAAGTCTGGCGGAGGCAGAGATATAAATCCTATAAATGCTCAATATTGTCGCAATCAACAAACTGAGAATAATGAAAACTGGTTCGTGAATAGTGACTACACAATCACATCACATCACACTCCGCCCTAATTACTCTGATTCTTCAATTAATCAATTCTCAGCGCGGCCGCTCTTATAACGTCATATATATAACAGAGGTACTATCATAAAATCACGCAAAGAGACTAGACTAGAGGCAAGAGTCATTCATTAATATCAATCAGCAAAACATCCAACCAAAACCATTAAAAGAGAAGCAGAACAAAGTTGTGTTAGTCTCTTCTTCGCTACACTTCTTGTGTGATATGAGTGATTGACTCGAAATGGACAAAGTACTATTTAGTACACGCATTTTTATTATGATTTTTTTGCATACAACATTTTTAACGCATAACGATCACATTTTTTACCGTATCGCATAAAGTCCACCATAATATCCATCCTCATGAAAGGATAAGTTGTGCGCGTATGTACTTAAGTAGTGTGCACAGTGAACACAAGATCAATAGTTGATAAAAACATGCATTATAGTGAAATGAGACGCTGCTAACCTTCAGAAAAGTTGATGCTGTGCATATACATAATATATATTTGTATATACAACAATCAACAATGCATGTTTGTGTTGCGGGAGGTCCTCCTCACTCAACGTTGAGGTGAGTGAAATGAAGTGAACTGTTGTTGTGAACCAAAAGGCAAGATGGATAATATACGTTTGTGTGTGATATGGATACGGTAAGATATGATATGGAAATAATATGGATGGATGTGAATTGTGTGAACTTGTTGTTGGTGAAGTGAGTGAAGTTGCAATGTGACTCACAGACCATTCCTGTGGCGGAGGAAGTTTGAGAAGAGAGATAAAAAAACACCAAAAGAAAAAAAAGTAAGAGCACTACTCGAGTCTCGTTCTCGACGGGGAACACTATTTATTTACACTACAAGATATTACGATGGCCTTGACTAATTCTTGTTGTGACTACCGTCTTCCGCCAATTTGCCCTGATTTTCGGAGGGGCTCACGCTGGAAACTAAATTGTCTGTCTGCGTGTTAGTCTTAATCTTAATGATTTCTGGATTCTGGAATAAAGAGCGAATTGATGTGGTGTTAAAGGGGTCGATGATTTTGTGACATTTTGGGTAGAATAGTACTTTAAAGTGGAACTTGCATCAAGTGGAAAAGTATATTTGTTTGCTAATGAAATCAGACAGTAATCAACTCAAAACCCTTCCCTTTGACTGGCTTTTATGAAATGGGCTTTATGGATTTTAAGCCACTCACGTTATTGTAGTTTTCGCATTGGATATTACGTAAGTTTGTACATCTTAGAGACTTGTTGAAATGAGTGTTACACTGAATGATTGCTACCAAGTGGGAAGGGATAAAGTAGAAGTGAGATTACTTACAGTTCAAAGTTTGGAATTCTGTTCACTGTTCATTCAAGATAGACTTCACTAAACAAGCCACAAAATTTTGTAAGAAATCATAAACTATCCATCTATACTTTAGTACTGGTTTGAGTTTATACAACTTTATTTTAAACAAACAGTACCCTTATCTATTCCAGGTACAGCTACTGGATATAGGTAGCGTCCTGAAAATGGAGAAACAAGGAGGGACTCATGGGGGGAGGATCAACTCCAACAGAGGAGTACAATCTCAGCAAGCACCATTACCGTCTTCATCATCCTCAGCAAAGCCCGTTGCACTCGTACAGGTCAAAAGGGAGCCTAGGCCTCCACCTGCACCCATTCTTTCACCTTCGACGTCACATACACTTGGGTCGTCAATGGGTCATCTCAGTTATCCTAGACCTCCCTCTCCGACCCCTTCGTTTGCCAGTACTACCGTGACGGCTTTGGTGCCCATTTAGACAAAATAGACCTTGGACGGAGCCGGGTCCAGTAATATCAGTACGTCCGTTGGAGAGTATGATAGATCCGGAAGAAAATATGTCTGTAGTGTCAAGTTCAGATTTGACTGTCACGCCGACGCCGACCGGTTCCAATTCAGCTTTTCAGTCGTCTCGAGCCACGACGACTAGTACAAGTGGCATGCAAGACTGGAGAATTTTCACAAACTCGGTTCGGGATCGTCTACAGCACATTTTGGAAAGCAAACAATTCCGTGATGTCGTGTTTGAATTTAGGGAAAGAGATGGGATGTCCAAGGAACGAATTGAAGCTCACACGCTTATTCTTCGAATTGCTTCGCCCGTTTTTGATAAAATGTTTCAAGAAGTTAGTTTCGGTATTTTGAATCAAAACCAAACGAGCCCGACTGAAACTGTTATCCCTATAACTAGTGTAGACTCGGGTACATTTAAGCAGTTGTTAAAGGTATGCGCTACTGAATATTATGGAGCCACGATGAGGAATTTTACGAGTGCTTATAATCAGTAATAAGTAATAATCATATTGTTTATTTATGTTCCTTAAGTATATCTATACAGATCATGCCGATCTCGCACAGTTGGATGAAAACGGAATGCTTAATCTACTGCGCGCTTCAATTTTGTATGGGGTACATCCATTGTATTTAGAATGTGTTCAAACTCTTCAGACTGGAGGAATCTCAAATGATGCTACAATAGAGCTATGCGGGATGGCGGACACCTTTAACGACACTCCGTTACTAAATACGGCCTTCAACCATATTGCTAAGTACGATATCTAGAAAAGAATTAAATGAAACTATGAGTGAGTATAATAGACCATGTTTTATTCGATTGTTATTTTTTTATAACTTTTTTAACAGCAAGGCGTTTGAAATATTTCCTTCTGACTGCTTCCTTCATCTGAGTATTGAAAATCTTATGAAACTCGTCGACAGAGATGACCTCCGCATTGATGAACTTTCTTTATTTAAATCAGTTTATAAGTAAGCCTTTCTGGATGAGTTGTGACGATACATTACGTGATTTTAGATATTTTAAGGGTACTAATGGGAATTTAATTCCATGGTATATTATAGGTGGGGCCAATTTAAATGCATACAAGATGGGCTTGAAATGACTCCATTAAACATGCGACGTGTTCTCCAAGATTTGATTCCAAAAATCAGATTTCCCGTAATGAGCGCCAACGACTTTACAGTAGAGGTGGCGACACTGGATATTCTTACACCGGAAGAAAAAGTGGAAATTTTCCAGTATATTTGTATCGATTCATCTAAAAGAGATCAATTGCCTTCAATTACATTTAAGACGACACAAAGGTATTCAAAGAAGGATTTGGAATTAGAAGATTCCTTTAGCGATTTCCAGGAGGGGGGCTCAAGTCAAAATAACGACAGCCCCGGCAGGGAACCCTCGCTGGCATCCAATGCAAATACAGGTACATCTCCTTAAATCTATATTTATGGCAGTATGAATTTTTAAAACTATGGTAAGAATATTTATCGAGTAACTGATAATCTTTCAGAGTGTGCCGATATCACCACTACCGAGCCAGAAAGTGAAACAGCGTCGAATGTGTCCACGTCTTCTGATAATCGTAAAAGAAGCCGAAAACTAGAAAGATCCCAATCCACAAAAAGTTCTGAAAGTTCAAAGAAACGGCGGAAGGAGAGCAAAAGACGCCATCTCAGTTCATCAAAGTCTCCTCATCACCATCAGCTAGATGAGTTATTTGGAGATGACAACTTCAACTCAGTGACCTTAGAAGGGGGAGTTATATCTCTGAAAACTTTTATCATCGAAATCAAGAAACGACGAAATGAGATCGAAGTTATTAAGTTGGAAGATGTGAAGATTGATGATTTCACAAATATGAAAAGAGGAGAATGCAGTAAAGTTCATTTTCCCAATTTAAAAGAGTTTAACCTAAACGTTAAAATTGACGACTCCATCAACTCAAAAATTCCAGAGTTACCCATCGACAACTTATTGTTTATGTCCACACAATACAAGCCGTGGCTACTTGAAGATTTATGGGGACTGAAGATTGAGATAACTCTGATTATAAACAATGTAATTATCCTTAAAATAAGCCACAAATCGGATCACATCATCATAAACAAATTCCATGGCGGTGCGGATATATTAAAGCACCTCCGAGACAAGCCAATTAAAAGTATCGTTTATTCCTATCCCACTATTTCGGCGAAACTGTTTCCACCCTGCTTGAAACGCTTAGTAATTCTTGGGGTCTTTCCGTATCCCGGTATGTGGGATTTTTTGCTTCAGTTCAAGGATTTGAAAGATTTGACAGTTGTCAACTCGGCGTCCAAAGACTTGTCAGTATTTAAGTTGAACAGTACCTTTTTGTCACACAAAAATAAACTCCGGAAACTCCGTTTAGGTGATTTTAAGCTTGAGGTTGAGCAGAATAGATACTACAATGTTGAAGGGTTATACCTATGGCGAACTTCTTGGGATTCTTCATTTGAAATTAATTTTTTTCACAATTTCCCTAAACTAAAGGAATTGTGTTTTTTCGGCCCAGTGAAAGGGTCACTAGTACTTCTGCGAAATTTGATAAAGATTGCTTCACTAACAGAATTCATATGCTGGAATTGTGACTGGCAATTGAGTCCTACAGAAGTCGCCGAAAACACTGGTGAAGCATGGAAATTATTCACGGCATGGGGCCTTCCGGTTGGGACTAAGAATTTTACATTGAGTAGAACAAATGGTGTTTGGACCGGCGAAAGACTGGCTTTCTTTACCTCACATGCGAAACTACATTCTAAAATGCAGTACGATTTCCTGCACGTAGATGTTACTACCTTTATAAATCCCGAAAAATGTAAAGAGGAGCCTTAAGTGAGTTCACTCTTTACCCGGTGTTCAGCAAATCTCTTGTTTTTGTAACCCTTTTGTTTATTTCTGCCTTCTGCCTCTTGTCCAAACCACCGTAAGCAATATTGGTAATAATATGTGACCAGTAATAAAATCTGCAAGTCAAAATGCAGTGCAATTTAATATGGCTCAACCAATGTCTTCACTCACGCACGAGACGTTAGAATTTAGAATTTGTTATATGAACAATAATAAAATAATATTATAATATATATATAAATATATATACCTGTAAGGTTTGTAGTGTATACATTTAGATCCCTTTTACGCACAATTAGTTAGGAAAAGAGTTAATGATACTCGATAAAAATTTAGTTGAGAGTGAATCTGTCTGTTGTCCACGTGTACTTGCCTTGGCTGACATTTTTGGAATACGTTTGATGATATTAATATGCATACCTAGATATAGTCTATAGTCTTAAAGATGTATGTGGTTGGTTCAATACACAATTGCTGTTATACAAATGTAGTTACGATTTCTATCGTGAATTTTATATAAAGCAAGTCATGTTTAGTCAGAATCTCGTAAGGACTGCTAATCGTAAGTTATATTGATTTATTGATGCGACGCGATATTACGTTTGCTACTTATTGAACGTAGGAAGAATCAAATCTGCGCCATATTTTTTTCAAAATAAAAGTTGTAAAGGTATCAAACAAAATGATAAAAAATAAAACAGTTGGAATAATATTACTGCTGTGGTGTACATGGTTGTTGTATATAATTTAAACAATATCCACGATTGCCCATTTCATTCGTTTCGTTTCCATCTGTGTGGTAATGAATCCGGAATGGTTTGACGTAGCCTAAAATGTGAGAGATAAAAGGGAATCTTGTCAGTCAGTAAATGACAAAAATAGATTTTTACACTTCCAGTATGTAAATACATATGAACTTACTGTACACTGGCATCTGCTGCATCCCCTCCTCACTGTTAAATGTATCACCACAAATGCGGTCTTGACACACTGTTCCTCCTTGTTGCAACACCCTTCCCGAGTTGGTTGCGCACGGGATCGTAATCCAGTCTGCCATGCAGGATACAGCACCCACCCGTGCTCCAAGTTGAGTTTGTGCGTTTTG
The DNA here is from genome assembly GCA_036850665.1 of Dicranocentrus wangi. Taxonomy (NCBI): domain Eukaryota; kingdom Metazoa; phylum Arthropoda; class Collembola; order Entomobryomorpha; family Entomobryidae; genus Dicranocentrus; species Dicranocentrus wangi. The sequence goes on along the minus strand of JAANSN010001870.1, from coordinate 9,515 downwards.
GCCATTCAGGGAAAATGCACGGGCTCGCTGATTAGCTTGTTGATTAAATTGAACTGAAAAGGTCGTGTAAAGATTCTATAATATTGGCATATGCTCATTAGCTGGTGGAGGGGGACAACTTTTAAACCACCTACCGTTATCATTGCAGACGGTGTACCTAATCCCGCAGAAGTTGCGCTCCACTCGGATGCAAGCCGAGTAATCCTGGTTGGACAGTTGTTGCCCGGAAGTGAAGTCAAAATTGTAGGAGCGTATAACGCCACTCACGCCCTTGTAGTACTGAAGACATCCTTCTGGAGCTGCAAACATTATGAATTCATTGATTAAAAAAATATATGACTACTCATTTGGCGAAAATAGTTTAGTACATACACAATATAGTGAAATAGGTTACCTACCACTCTCTAACGAAGGACATCGAATCTGTGACACTTTTATCTTCCACGAACGGGAATACGTTGGACCAGAGGTAATCACGGATAGTGTTATTGGACTGTTGTCTATCCCGACGTCAATGAACACTATATGGACATAAATTATTACACGTTGATCAGATAGTGTTGAAAAAATCAAAGTATTGTCAGCACTCGCATTTATTTTAGTATTATTACTATGATTTCCAGTATTAACTCCGCAGATAATGGGAACTGCTGTTGTACTTCCGGACACGATAAACTGGTCATTGTTACAAAGTCCGTTTTGGCCTGGTTGTGCAATGTTGAATGAGTCAAACTCTAGCCTAAAATCGAATAATATGGAAGATTGCGAGATTGGCGAAAGTTGTAATATGTAAAAAAAAATGTGAGCTTTTCTAACTGCCAACGTCAACTTTAGCTACTAAAATGCGTACTTTAGCTGACAGACGTCCGGAGAGCACTTGTAAATAGTGAGTTGGCAACTGCCCGTCCCATCGTAGCTACTTGGATAGCCGTTATGTGTGAAGTAGGTACAATTTTGATTTGTGGACGCACCACAAGATCTGGAAACTGGAATGATGAAAAAATATGTTTTTCAAGACAAACACACTGTTCCACTTGCGTTTTAGAATTTAGAATTAGCACTGAAATATATATGAAATGGGTTAAACCATTCTTTCGACAAATGCTCACAAACGCAACAAACTCCGTAGCCCTGTGCACATTTTCCATTAGAGGCTCCTCCCCTCCGAGCACATTCCTTTGCGGGATAGCACGCTGAAAACATCAAAACAAGATTTTTCAAACCTGCCAGCAGCGATAGATCGCAAAATTACATGATCCACTAATAATAAATCATCCTTCTTTTCTTACTTCCATTGTCGCCAGATTGAGCTCAGACAGGCTGTGTTGTCAAATCTGATGATTGTGAATAACGACAAAACTGGGAGCATAGCAAAATTTAATCATCAATTCGTCATATTGTATAAAAAATATTATGCACTATATCTCAAAATCCTTTTAAAACTTGATTTGCTATCATTCGTGATTTGATTCTTACATCGGGAATCCCTCTCGGACACACTAACTGCATTAGCGTCCCCTCCAACAATGCGAGTTCCATTCACATAGCGTTGCCTATTGTTGACTTTATAATTATAACTGGTGCCATTATTATCATATCTTTTGGAAATGCCCGACTCGATTCTTGACTTTGTTGCTCCAGAATTCCACCAGTCACTTAGAAAGGGAAGTTGTCTTTTAGTTCTTAGGAGGATTATTGGCGAGGAATCCCCTGTTCCTAATGCAGGGATCGCCTCCATTTCTTCAACACTATCACTTACACCATGTACGACACTGACACCTGCTCCCAAGACAAAGCACACGAGTGAGAAGCATAGGAGGCTAGTTTTTAGCATGAAATTATTCGAACACATTTTGAATTTGTACTTGCTTGCAGCGACTCAGCCTGAAGTTGCATTGCCCAGACCCAAAGGGCTCTCAAGAGTGCTCAAAAAGTTTTGGAAGGAACATGTATTTATAAGTTTGTCGTTGTCTCGTACTGCTTACTGTGTATAAAAATGAATGGAAACTAGAAACTAACTGTGGTGTGTGTGCCGTGTGCAAATGAGAAGAGGTAGTCCGAAATTGTACCATATAACTCAAACTCTAATAATAATTTAAATTCCGCATGTCATCCATAACGGTGCTCCCAAGGAGAAAGTCGGAGGTGGTGAATACAAGTGAAACGCGAGAGAAAATGTTTTGTGTAGTTCCGTCATATACATAGCTACGCCTCCTATTATTCTCGTGCTACTACTGTCACTTTAATACTCATCAGATTTAAAATTTGACTTTTGGTCGGTCGCGGCATTAATTCATTAAAAAGTGTTAAACTCATTTGTGTGTTACTCATTTTTGAATTGTAGAGCAATAAATTCATATATTCTCTACATGGAGTCAATGGTCGGGTGGTTTACACAAAAGCTACAATTCTTATTATTGTGGCTAGATTGCATGTAATGTTGAGTGTAATAATTCATTTGAGTGAACACAGTTTATTGACATTTTACGCTGCCCCGACACAGACGTAATTAAAGTATATAGGTAGGTGCATTGTGCATAAAAAAGATTTGTCAGACAAATCCTCAATTTGGATATGGAAAGTGTTAAGGATGCACATTTTTACTTGAACTTTGTCAGATTAATTTTTTAAACATAGTTTAACTTAAATCCGTGCCTTACTTTATTTCACGACTTTCTGATTTCAAAAATATCTACCATAGTATTGCTATTGTTTTTAGTGACACATTCGTTTAACATCCCGTCCGTTGATTATAGGAAGAGGTCAAAAGAGTGCAAGGATTAATAGATTGATTGAGGTGCAAATAGTTGATTGTCAATATACTCGTTTGATGATATATTTTTTTCATGTAATCCTCAACCAAGACTTTTCAGATAGATATGATATAAAATAAAATATTGTGACAATAGCACAGCAAAACATTATTCCACTTGATGTTTTCACTTGCACTTGCATGACGCGACCTAAAATAGCTCCTTACAAACGCATAGGCACTAGGCACCATACGAATGTCATTGCATCAATTTCACGGGACATGAATTTGCTATTTGTACACTTAGTTTTTTACTCGACTCCCATGACATGACTTGTGAAGTGAATGGGGTAGATAATACGGTGTAGAACCTTGCACGTCAAAAATCATAAAATAGTACGTAGCCACAACCTGTGATTCAATTGTTAATGCTTTGTGACGAAACTTCTCATGACAGTCATGACATATGGTTCAAATAAATAGCAAAGTATTATTTTCTATTCTATTCACCACCAAAGCCATACGACTTGCGATTGTATTATGAATGAATAGCCAGAATAACTGCTTGCTCTTGCTATATCGTTTTAAGGTTCTTTCTAACCTAAATGCAAATCAAAGACGAGCTAACTTAAACTCTCCGAAATGAGCAAACGTTAACTTTAAATGTATTTCAAAAATCATTACACATTATTGACATTATGTTATAGTATGTGGTATGTAGGTAATATTTAGTCGTGATCACAATAAAGCACTGATTATCACAGGTAAAAGTGGGATTGCAGGAGAGAAGTACATTCTACCAGCCGCTCCCAATCTATTCTGAGCCGCCTCCCACTTTTCAGATTCTTCCACAGAGTTTTTATGTACTCCGTCGTGACCAAGAAAGAGATGATTCCGCCTCTCGTGATACACAGGTACCTCCACCTCTTGATGCCTGTCAGATTCAGTTTCCTCTCCTAAATATTTTGGAGAATACAGGAAAATTGGCAACGGTTAACACTACGGACAGACAATCAAATCTTGTATATATAAGCATAAGCATATATATATATATTACCAGAAACTCTAGCAGTAAACTTCAAATCATGAACGAGTGGCATAGTGCTCCGAATATCGTGGTACTTGTTGAAGGAAATGGGAATCCGAGTCAAAGTCTCGATTTGGTACTTTGACATGTGAATCGGTCTCTTGAATACGATAACGTTTTGAGCTCGGAAACAGGGCGGAAGTGGCGAACTCCCTTCGTAATGATAATAACCTCCATCTGGTGGAATTAGCCAGGAAATCTGAAAGGCCTGATTTATAAGTGCTTTTACAGGACTTAAACTGTCTTCGAATTTAATGGTATTCTGATCCATTTCCATATTCCCCATTTCCACCGGACCTCGTTTTTTGTGGTGCTGGAATTGCAAAAGATTTGAAAGTTAGAAACGATTTTACAAGTGTGTTCTACAGAGCATTACTGGAATGGAAGGAAAGCGCTAAAGTTACATATACCTGCGGCATATAGTAACCACGTGTAGCCTTAACGAATTTCTCGCGTGAATGTTTAAGTTTTCTTTGTTTGGATCCATATTTGACGAAATGAATCACCTCCTTCATTGTATTTTCATCAACAAAGTCCTCGCCCTGGACACGTCTATTGATAAATGCTTTCAAGTGAGCCAGTCTAGCCCTGTAGGCATTCCTTTTTCGGACGTCAAGTATAATACGAGTTAAGCCCGTCACAAATGTTCGAGTCTTCTCATAACGCAATGCCTCGTCAGTACCCGAGTCGTCTATGTTTCCGTCTTGGTCTGCTGGGATAACGTGATTATACTCTTTGTTAAAAATATGTTGATGGACTCGCTCCTCCAGGATCTCTATTCTTTTACGAATCTCGATTAATCCTCCGATATATTCATCGTATTTATCATTCCAGGTCATGTTCTGGAAAACAGTAAAATGGCCTTCAATTGTCCCTGGGTTATGTCAATGTCAGTTCTCTTGAACGTTCTTTAAATAAGCTTAAAGCAATATTTTATAATTATAAATGTTCGTGCTCACGTGCGTCACATTGCTCATTTTGATTTCACTAGTTTTGCTATTATGTTTTTTCATTTCCTTGCAAATGTCTACGGAGAGATCCCATTCAGCTTTAAAGTGCGCGGATGTGGGATCAAGTGGAGACACAGGGGGTACGCCGTATTTCTCAAGACCCCACAGTTTACGTGTAGCATTGTCACCCTGAAAGACTACCCGTGTGGATTCCTCACACGTGTTGTTCTTAATGAAACCTACTCCCGCATATACTCCAACAAAGAACAATCGGTTGAGGAACTCCGAGAACATCGGGAAGTACCTATTCCCCAATTTATTGTTATACTCATTTATCAGGTCTGTAAAAACGCGCTCCCGCTTGCTAACATCCTTTAAGTCTTCGTAGTTAAAGTATAGTTTGGCAACCTCTGCCTGAGTCTAGACCATAAAAATATTGGGTAAGAGACTGTAAAAAATTTTTTACTGGAAGCCGGCACAAGTGTTAATGAAACCTTTTCAAATGTTTCCAAAATGCTCATGACGCTGTTTTCGTTTATAAAGGAAGCTAGGATAGTATCCTGAACAATGGTTTGTTCGTGGAGGGGTAGAAATTCAAGCTGATAGTTCTCCCTCGTCTTGGTTCGCGTCTCTACGTCCCCAATGTCGTACCGAGTGGAGGGGTCCAGATGGTGGAACAACCGCGCCCGCCGAGTCAAACCCTTGTTCCCCTCAAAGTACTGGCGCTCGGCGTTGTACAACTCGTTATTGATAGCCGTGACAATCGGTTTGGCGAAAGGATTGTCCCGATCAGACTCCTCGACCAAAACCACGAGAATTGTGGTCAGAGCGAGAGCGGGGACCGTCTCGTCCATGAAGTACATGTAGATTTCCATAGGATACCTGATGAAATTACGCAAACTCTAAGGAAATCTGAATAAACTCTACCCTGACCAACCAAACTCGCGAAAATAAAGGCTAATTTATTTATTTATACGATTTCCCATCAATTTGATGGGTTGAGCGAGTAGGATCTTTAGGGTCGGGATATCCACCGAGAAAAACTGCTTCGTAGAATTTCCTCTCGTAGTCACTTGCTCCATTAAGTATCGTTACAAACTTTTCTTGCTCTTCGATCAAATAATGGTCTTTGATGTAATTGAGATCTTGACCTTTCTTGTAGCGAATAGCGCTCACCACAACTGCACATATAAAAATAAAGTAAGGAAAATGACATTCTATTCCATGCCCATTGAACCGGCTTTAAGAAATCACATAATTGATATAATGATATATGTTTCAAAGCACCTGCACGAGTTTTGCCAAAGGCTGGATTTACTATACAGTCTTCATCCTCTCCATGAATGCACTCTTTATCCTTAGAAAAGCCGTAGGACACCGAGTAGGCTCGCCGCACCCCAGGGTTACTATACAGATGAATAGGGCTCTGTTGCGTGGTGTTGATGGCCTCTTTTGTGTGAATCTTGACCGGACTCAGGGCTTCTAGTGGAGCTCTCAAGTGGTTTGGATTGCTTCGAACGCGTGGTTCTCTGAACAGGTCATAAGTCCTGCGGGCACAGGTTGTTCTATAAACATTATCCCACACTGACGTATCTGTAGACGGATAAAAGCGTAAATATCAAATTGGATTTTAACAGGAATTGGGCGAATAATGGAAAATGCTAGTTAGAATATCGTTCTTATCTGAATACCTTCAAATGATACAAAGCCCACCATGTCGTCTGCCAAACCTACAGATGAGGAGCCGCCAAACAATTTTATTATTTGCGTTTTGTGGAATGCGGAACTATCGACTAGCAGGAAACAATTTAATACTATCTTACCTGTCGGCAGTGGAAGGAAGCCGAAGGGCCAGTGAATGAATGACAGAACTAATAGTACGATTTTCATTTTTAGTTATTTATATCCAAGTAAAAGTGCTAAATTCATCCAAACCAAATCACTCATTTTTGGCAGAAGGTGAAAGGGTTTAGAGTTTCTACGATATCAAAATCAAATACCATATAATGATTCCGACGAAACAATAATAATTCGATGGAGCTAGAAGAATATAAAGATCACATAAGCTGGTATTTCCATGGCATAAGTATATGCTCCCTGTGTATTTCTAACCTGTTGGAGATGGAGACATGGAGAGGACTGCAGAATCCTCAAAATTGGTTGCAAAAGCTTTGAGTTAATAACAATAGAAACGAACGAACATGGAACGAACTAATTTAGAAATACAATACTAGAAACAACAGCAAGAGCAACCTTGCATAGGTATAACCCGATAACCCCACACCCACCCGACCCACAAGTTACCCACGATAGATAGGATAGGTCTTGACTCGGTCTGTGATAACTCATAACACGTACATACTGGAAAACAATGAACAGAATGGATGATCCGATCGGATATTCCGAGAACTAACTAACCAAAATTGTATTTTCAGTAAAATACCTGTTGAATCGCACTTGGCGATTACCTCAAAATCCTATTGGAGTAGTATTGATTAGAAAGATATCAGATATAAAGAAGCTAGATATATTATACTAGCAAAACTGGCAATCAGAAGTCACTGTTACAACGCGTTTTATTATTCGCAATTTAGATCTAACTCAACCTTCCTTCCATCTACCCTTCGCCTGGTTGCCATTATAGATGCCTTTATTAAATGGTTTCTAGTTAGGAACCCTTGAGAATGCGGAATACGCACTATTTTGGTTTAATAATGAGTTTATTACGGCATCATGACAGTCGTGTTTTTTATTTAATAATCACCACAATCACAGCGTAAGCCAAACATTTTCAAATGAGCTGTAACAGTAACAAATAGTTGGTAATACGAAAACTAAATGTATATATCGGTTTCGAATAACAATACTCCAATCGGTGTGCCTACTGGTGCGGTGTACAGGGTTGTTGTATATAATTTAAACAATATCCACGATTTCCCATTTCATTGTTCTCATTTCCATCTGTGTGATAATGGATCCGGAAAGGTTTGGCATAACCTGAAATATAATGCAACGATATTATATTGGAATTTTATTTATTTCAGTTGAGGATCGAGTATCAAGTCCCATGAAACGACCACCCATTTTATGCGGTGGCTTTTCACTTGAATTAATTTCGTGAACGCTTTTGAAGCTAGCTATGTAACTTTGAGTATTTTTGTATTGGAAAAGAATGGCGTCAGTGTGGCCAGTCCGCAGTGGTAGTTGTTTTGGTATTTATTAACTACCTAAACTATAACGACATTTACAATTCAAGCGGGTAAAGTTGTCGGTGTATAGCTTACTGTAAACTGGCATCTGCTGCATTGAGACTTCACTGTTAAACGTGTCACCACAAAGGCGGTCCTGACATATTGCACCACCTTGCTGGACCGCTCTTCCTGAATTGGTTGCGCATGGGATTGTAATCCAGTCTGTTGTGCAGGCACTGGGGCCAGCGCCCACCATTGCTCCAAGTTGAATTTGCGCGTTTTGGCCATTCAAGGAAAATGCACGGGTTCTCTGATTGTTTTGTTGATTAAATTGTACTGAAATTGACGATTGAATGAAGTATTAAAGATGCTATTGGGGTCATCTGAGAATCATCTTAGCGCATGAGATACATATATATTATTTCGGCATTTGTTTTTTTTTCTTGTAATTCACGTACCGTTATCATTACAAACTGTATACCTAATTCCGCAAAAGTTCCGCTCCACTCGGATACATGATGTGTAATCCTGATTCGACAATTGTTGCCCCGAAGTGAAGTCAAAGTTGTAGGACCGTATAACACCACTCACCCCCTGGTAGTACTGAAGACAGCCTTCCGGAGCTGTGAAAAATACAACGGATGCATTATATATCAACGATTACGTAAGGGGCGCAATTGTCGAGATTGATGCAACTATTGAAATGAATTACCCTTTTCTAACGAAGGACATCGAATCTGTATCACTTTTACCTTCCACGAACGTGAGTACGTGGGACCAGAGGTGATGACTGACAGTGTTATTGGACTGTTGTCTATCCCGACGTCAATGAACACTGTGAACATCATTCAGAGTATTTATCAATTTTAATAAAATCTTGGATGTTAATTGGTACTTCAAGGTGGTAATATCATATGCAACGTGGACAAGCCAAGAAGACATTGTAATGCACATATGTACATAATATTATTGGAGCGAGTCGTAAAATTTCAATATAAGACATTACTATGATTTCCCGTATTAACTCCGCAGGTTATGGGGATGGCTGTCGTACTTCCGGATACAATGAATTGGTCATTGCTACAAATTCCATTTGGACCTGGTTGTGCGATATTGAATGAGTCAAACTCGAGCCTGAATTAGAGTACAAAAGAAGTTATTGTTATGAATTGCATGCTAGCTTTTATATATCAGGCCAGACTTGTCAATTGTTACACAAAAGCCTACTTTAGTTGACAGACATCCGGAGAGCATTTGTAAATAGTGAGTTGGCAACTGCCCGTCTCATCGTAGCTACTTGGATAGCCATTATGTGTGAAGTAGGTGCCATTTTGATTTGTGGACTCCCCACAGGATTTGGAAACTATTTGGCAATGACAAACATGACAATTTTCTAGATATTTTTTACCAGTTAACAGAAGTGGGAGTAACAATAAATAAAACACTGCCAACCAAATACTCACAGACACAACATACTCCATATCCCTGGGCACATTTCCCATTTACAGCACCACCTCTACGGCCACATTCAGCGG